>WBMV01000519.1:122672-144597 GCA_013396655.1 Campylorhamphus procurvoides
GAGGCGGGGGGACCGGGTCCGGGACCGGGCAGTGCTGGTCTCTGTGCTCCTCCTGTGGCTCCTGCCGGTGTGGCCGCCGAGCACAGGGCCCGGTGAGTGCTGTGCCGGTGTCCCCGCGAGGGCAGACCGGGGACACCCTGCGGGGAAGGGTCGCGTCGTGCCCCGTCCCGCCCCGGGGGTGGCCGTGCCCCAGAGCTGTGCCCGGTCCTTGCCCAGCACCGGCCCGGGCTGTGTGAGCCCTCACGGATCGCCGGGCCCGTTGCAGCTCCCGGAGGCGCAGGATGTGTCGTGCTGTGGCCGTCCCCGGTGCGCCGTGACAGCGCCGTGCTGCCAGCGATGATTCCCCGCTGACAGGTACAGCCCCGGCCGTGCCCCCCTCCAGCCACCGCTGCAATCCTGTCTGAGCCCGGTTTCTCTGAGCTCTGCCCCCGGCCTGGGCAGTGCTGTGTCCCCAGGAGTGAGGTGGAGCAGCCCCACGCTCCAGCAGGGCAGGTGTGATCGCACTCCTTGGTCTCTCCTGTGCCCGCTCGGTCCTCGCACTTCCCATCCCGGCTGGGCTGATGTGGGAGCGCTGGGAAGGCAGTGGGATGCAGTGAGGCTGCCGAGGTGGGGAGGGCACGGGGCAAGTTTGGGATGTAGGGAAGGCAGGAGCAAAGGGAGGGAAGGGCCCTGCTGTTGGAGGAGTTGTGGTGTGGCCATGGACTCGTGAGCTCTAAGTAAGGGAAAACATTCCCTGCTGGAATCACCTGGTTCCTGGTCACTGAATTGGTCCTTAGGTCTTGAACTCCAGGGAAAAGTTGGTACTTCAGCCGTGTGTTACCTTGGGGAGGAGGACTCTAGAGCCATAGGACGGGGAGGGGTGTGTCACAAGCTGGTTTCACAATGTCGTTGCTGTCTTCCCCCCGCCGGGGCTTTGTGAGTCCTGTCTGGACTTCGATGCTGAGCTGAAAAAGACAGGATGAGGCTGGGCCTGTTGGCAGGGCACTGTGGGGGTCCCGTGGGTGCCAAGGGCCTTTCCCCAGGGCTGGGCCTGGCCCTCAGGAGTGGTTCCTTCACAGGCCGGGTGGCACTGACTGCAGCCAGGGATGGTTCCACCGCTACCTGCAGGGAGGCCCAGGTAGGAGCCGGGCCATGGGGGCTGTGCTGGTCCCTCCTCACTGCCCTCCGTAGCCCGACAGCAGCTGGGGCTGCCCTGCCAGGCTGCCATGGAGCAGCCCCCGCGTGTGCCACGGCCCCGCCGGCTCCTGGGCTGCTTCGGGCAGAAACCACGGGCCGCGCAGGGGGAGATGCTGCCGGAGCCGGAGGAGCCTGAGGAGCCGCGCGTGGTGCTGCCCCTAGGTGAGGGCCGGGCGCTGGAGGAGTGTCCCCTGTGCCTGCTGCCCCAGCCCCCCGAGGCCTTTCCCACCCTGGCCTCCTGTGCCCACCGCTCGTGCCAGGCGTGCCTGGAGCAGTACCTGCGCCTGGCCGTCAGCGAGAGCCGCGTGCAGGTGTCGTGCCCGCACTGCCCCGCCGCGCTCCAGCCCGCCGAAGTGCGCCGGCTGCTGCCCGAGCCCGCCCTCTGCGACAAGTACGAGGAGTTCCTGCTACGGCGGCTTCTGGTGGCCGACCCCAGCACCCGCTGGTGCCCCGCGCCCGACTGCAGGTACCACCAGGGCCAGCGCTGGGCTGGTGAGGTGTGTCCTGGCCCTGCTGTGCTGGGGCTGCAGCTCCAGCCCAGCACGGGGCTGGGACCTGCCACTGCCCAGCCTGGCTGTTCTGGCCCTGACTGTCTTCTCCCCACAGCTATGCCGTCCTCGCCCATGGCTGTGCCGAGTGTCCCCGCCTCACCTGTGGCCGTGAGGGCTGTGGCACTGAGTTCTGCTACCACTGCCGGCAGCCCTGGCACCCTGATGGCCCCTGTGTGCCAGTGCTACCAGCCCCTGGCCTGGCCACCCCCACAGCACAGCCAGCTCAACCTGAGGACTCAGCCCACGGTGAGGCCCCGGCCCAGGGTGGAAGCAACACATTTGAGACAGCTGGTACCTCTGTGCCTCCTGCCCGTGGAGCTGCTGGAGCCAGGACTGCTGGCTGCCTCAGGCTTGTGGCCCTTGTGCCAGTCAGGCTGGGGTGTGGCACTCTGGCCCTCGTGGATCTTGGGGGGCCTGGGGCAGGGTGTGGGCCTGGATACAGTGTCCCATCCTGCTCCCCCATGCTGTCTCATCTGCCCCCCAGCTGAGGCCGAGGACATCAAGGTCTGTCCCCGCTGCAGCGCCTTCATCATGAAGATCAACGATGGGAGTTGCAACCGCATGAACTGCACAGTCTGTGGGTGTCTCTTCTGCTGGCTTTGCCTGCGGGAGATCTCTGACGTGCACTTCCTGAGGTCAGCACAGGGCCCTGGGGGCTGGGGGCTGCTCCAGGCTGGGATTGGGGGCCCTGACGGGAGCTGGGGGTCTGGGATGGGGGCAGATAGGCCCTGCCCCAGGTTTGGGGCTGGCCAGGGAGAGCAGGATGGTCTCTGCCACTCGGTCTGGCAAAGCTGGGGCCAGCTGCTGGCATTCCCAGGAGGCAGCTGGAACTCAGGGTTGGGGGAACCTGGCTGTCTGCTCCCTGGTGGGCCCATGGGTGTCTCCCGACACTGGACTGAACTGGTCTTTGCCTTGGCCCAACCCTGCTCTGTCTCCACAGCCCCTCTGGCTGTACTTTCTGGGGGAAGAGGCCATGGTCACGGACCCGGAGGATCCTGTGGCAGCTGGGCATGGTGCTGGGTGCACCCATGGTCATCTCCCTCGTTGCGGGCATTGCTGTCCCTGTCATTACCATTGGGATCCCCATCTACATGGGTAGGAAGGTACTGGCAGGTCTTGGAGTCCCTGTTGTCCTGCTCCCTGATGAGCCTAGCAGCCTGTGGTCCGTGCCTGGGACAAACCTGCAGTGTTCCCTACTGCCCAGAGCACATCCCTGTGCCACCCCTGACCACCCACAACACATCCCTGTGCCACCCCTGACTGCCCAGAGCACATCCCTGTGCCACCCCTGACCACCCACAACACATCCCTGTGCCACCCCTGACTGCCCAGAGCATGTCCCTGTGCCACCCCTGACTGCCCAGAGCATGTCCCTGTGCCACCCACGATTGGCCACAACCCCTCCTTGCCAGGAACTTCGGCTGCCCCCCAGCACTCCCCACCAGTGGGGGTGTGCTCAGCCTGGGGAGTGAGGTTCAGCGTGGGTGAAATGGGGAAGAGGTCTGAGGGGCTAGGGGGGGTTTCCAGGGGCACCTGAACCGTGGTGGTGGTGGTGTGTCTTGGCTGCATGTCCATGAGGAGAGAGAGGGATGTCCAGAACTCTGCCAGTCTGGGAAGAGGCTGCAAGGTCTTTGTAGAGCCCTTCACCTCTGTCTTCTCCTGGAGGTGCTGGGTCAGAGCCGGCGGAGCAGCCTGTCAGGGTGCCAGCAGTGTCTCTCTGTCACCAGCAGCGTTCTCCTCTCGCTCTTTGTGTCCCCCATCATAACAGCTGTCACCATAGGTGAGTGCAGGCCAAGGGCACTGCCCTGTGCTGGGCGGTGGGGCAGGTGCTGTGAAGTGGCTTCAGGGGATGTCTGGGACCGTGGGCACTGGGGCTGGGCAGTGAACACCTGCCCACCCACAGGTGTTGGTGTCCCCCTGATGCTCACCTACGTGTATGGGACTGTGGTGCTGTCGCTGTGCCGGAGCCGCTGGGGCTGTGGGGGTGGCCGAGCACCTGGAGATGTTGGTGTGGTGGAGCTGGAGAACCTGGCCAAGCGTGAGTCCCATGCAGCCATCCAGTCCTGGTCCATGCCCTCCCTGCTCTGACAGGGAGCAGTCCTTGGGAACAGGATGCTCAGTGTCATCTCTCTTACCCAGTAAACGAGCTGTGGTCAGTGCTGCCGAGCCCCAACGCCAGGCCAGGTGAGGATGGAGCCCCAGATCCCACTGGCTCCCTCCCCAGCAGCAGCCACAGCCGGCACCCTGGGCCAGCATGGGACAGCCAGTCAGCCAGCACGGTGGCACTGGCAGGGAGCATGATGAGCGAGGGCCAGGACACCTCTGACAGGTGGGCAGGGTGGCCGCCCTGGGGGGCTGACACTTCCCTTCTGAACATCTGCCCTGCTGCGAAGGGACAGGTGACGTCCCCCCTTGGGGTGTTTCCCTCAGACTGGTGTCTGTCCACAGGGAAGGTGTCACCATCGAGGTGGAGGTGTCGGTTGAAGCCGTGCCCTGTCCTGCCCGGCAGCAGAGCCTGAGCAGTGCCCTGTCTGGGCAGAGTCTCTCTGGGGACTCCCTGGGAGCCCCCAGTGACAGGGGCAGCTCTGTGGGTGTCCCCGTAGAGTGAGGGAGACTGAGGGGAAGAGCCTCGATCCATACACAGGCCCCATGCCCTCCTGTGGCAGAGCCAGCTGCCCCCTCTGCAGGCACTCCCAGCCCCAGGAGGTGGGTCCTGGGTGACTGCTGACCGCACCCTGCACTGCTGCACCATCTGCCTCCTCCCCAGAGGCACCACTGGGAAATAAAGCTGCTTTCCAAGGGTCCATCTGTCTCCTGTGGCACAGTGGGGTTACACCACAGGCTGTGGGTGGGGACTCTGGGCCACATGGGCTGTGCAGTCTTGGGCAGCATGGTCTTGCTTGTGATCACTGACTCCACTGCAGCATCCTGGGGAGAAAAATCTGCTTCTGGACATTTTACTGCTCCAAGCTGGGCAGTCGCAGAATGACAGAAGAGTTTGGGTTGTAAGAGACATTAAAACTCACCTAAGCCCCTCTGCTGTGGGCAGGGATACCTTTCACTAGACTGTGTTGCTCCAAGCTCTGTCCAACCTGGCCTTGAACACTTCCAGGGATGGGGCAGCCACAGCTTCTCTGGGCAAACTGCCAATGCCTTACCGCCCAAGAATTTCTTCCCAACATCCCATTTAACCCTGCCCTCTGTGATGGGTCCTGTGCCACATCAAAGGCCCTTAGGACTGCAGGTGTTTGTGTTAACCTGCTGCAGCTGCTCAGGGAACATCCTTCAGGGTTCTGATATCACTGGCATGTTTAGTCTTGGCAGTTCAGCAACATGGAGTAGCACAGGATCCCAGGAGCTGTGTGGGGAGGGGTCCTGGTCACCTCTACAGAGCCAGCAGAGGCACCAACCCAGCTGCCACAAGGCCCTCAGGATGATCAAAGCCAGGGGTGCCTGAGGTCTGTGGGGGTTGTGGGATACCCTCTGGCAGCAACAGGCTGCTGCCCACAGGGCTTGGGGCTCTCTGTGGGATCCCAGGACGGGTGGGACCACTCTGGGCTGTGCAGGAAGGGAGGACTGGGGGGAAGAGCATGTGTGGGAAACAGACACAAAAGAGCCAGCTGTGTGTAAAAAAAATAACAAAAAAAAAGCTCACCACAGAGTGCTCTTCTTTTCCAGCAGTTTGCCAGGTCTGTGGCTCTTTCTGCTGCACAGAGAGAGCCCACCTGTGCAGCCCACCTTTCCATCAGTGTTTTACAGCCCAGGGACTTCACTCCTTCAGGAGCAGCCCTGGGTATCAGCACACCTTGTATGAGCTGTGCATCAGGGAGGAACTGCCCCTTGCTGCACCTTGACAGAAAGTGCAGCTCAGTGGATGCTGCATGCTGAGGGCAGGTGAGCTCGGGGGTGACTGGAGCCCCCATCCCTTCTGCAGTCACAGACTGTCTCCAGGGACTCCTGTCTGCTCTGTGTGAGAATCTTCAGTGGAGCCATCCCAGGGGAACCGGGAGCCACAGGCAAAAGCCCTGCAGTGTTCCACGACCCCAGTGACAAATGATGTCCTCCCCACCCCACCTTCCTCATCTCCCCCTCTAGGAAAGAACCAAGGACCAGGAGCATAGCCATATTTTCCAGTCTTTTAGTTTGAAAAAAGTATTGATTGAAAGTGTACAACCGAGCGCGGTGTGGCCACAGCACCACCGCCAGATTGTTTCACAAATAAAAACAGAAAGGGCCTTAAATAATCGGGTGCAGATTAAAAAAACCTCAACAGTGAAAAAGTTCTTCCCTCTGAACAGAAATTCACAGGCACAGAAATGGCAACAACCACATGGAGACAATGGGGGGACATCCTCCTCCTCCTCCTCACCACGGGCTCTGCGCTGTGGCGCTCCCCAGGCAGCTCCGTCCTCGCTCCCTCTTTGGAATGGTTACGGATGAACAGTGCGACATGCCCTCGCTAACCACACCCGCCCCCCACCCCCCAACCAGGACACGGACAAACAAGGCCTCTGCTAAGGCTAAAAAAAGGACAAGACTTGGAGTCTTGAGTTCAGCATGGGTAAGAAACGAGAGTCTGGTGAGCACAGCCCAGTCCCTGGGTGGGCCCCGCTACTCCAGCTTGGCCTTCTTGGTGCTGTCCCCGCCATTCTCCTCCGCTGGTGCCGCCGCCTCCCCCAGTTTCCGCTTCCCGCTCTCGGCAGGTGGGTGTGTGTTACGGGGTTTGAAGCTGATGATGATGCAGGTCATGTTATCGCAGCCAGTGCCATCCCCTGAGGTATCTGGAGCCAAGCACTGATCCAGCAGCTGGGGAGGAAAAGGGCAGGTCACAAAGAGCTCAGACACACACTGGGACCACTTCGGGGCACCAGCTCCATTCCAACACCTGATCGTGGCTTAGGCACTGCCAGGGCAGGACTGTGTGGGATGGGTTAAATGCTGTTCCCATCAGAGAAGGGACAGAAAAGGCCTCAACAGCTAGCTCCAAGTTTCTGAATGTGGGAAGCAACTCCTTTGGCTGGACAGCAGCTCTGAGGTCAGACACTGGCCGGGGTGCCCAGGGAACTGGGTCCCATTGCAGAGGCGTTTCTGCTCCTGCCCATTGCAGCCCATAAGCTGCCAGACCCCCTGAGCACTGAATGAGCCCATCTGAGGGAGGAGGAAGGCAGAGCCAGGCACTGAGCTGGGACACAGAAATGCTGTGTTGCTACAGGAATGGCAGAGCTCTGGATTTTACCTCTTCTACAATGGAGGAGAGTGGCCGCAGGACTCCATTCTCATCCTTTTGAGTGATTTTGGACTGGATGAAATCCACCACTTCCTGGCTGCTCATCACATTCCTGCAGAGCAGAAAGGTCAGAAGAGCAGGCAAAGGGAGCTCACGTGCCAGTGTCCAACAGGCCTTCCCCAGGCCTAGCTCTGGAGAAAAACCAGAGAAGGGACGCCCCAGAGGCACAACAGCTCCCTCAGCACTCACCAGATTCCATCACAGGCAATGACCATGAAGTCGTGGTCATCGTTTATTGTCAGCACTTTGATGTCAGGCAAGGCAGAGATCATCTGCTCTTCTGGAGGGAGGTTCTTGTTCCGCTTGTAGAAGTGATCCCCTGTGGTGGAGAGGAGATGTCTGGGCATGGGCAGTGCTGGCTGCCCTGCACAGTGAGCAGCACTGCCCTGCTGCAAGGCAGCCCCAGTGCAATCAGCCAGTGCTCCCACAACCTGGGGTCAGGCTGTGGGCCATGAGGCAGAGGAACCACTGCAGGTTCCAGGTGTCAGCTCTGGCTAGCTCAGGGAAGAGGGGCCTTGGCCAGCTCAGCCTCTCTTTACTCCAAATCGAGTGCTGCTTCCCCACCTCCTGAGGCAACACCAGGCCAACAGCACATGGCACCAGTCACCTCTCTAGAGGCTGTGGCTGCCCCATCCCTAAAAGTGTTCTGGGCCAGGCTGGATAGGCCTTGGAGCAACTTGGTCTAGTGGAAGGTGTCACTGCCCATGGCAGGGCGTTGAAATAAGATGATCTTTAAAGTTCCATTTCCATCCCACCCAAATCAGGGTTCATTCTATGATTTAAAGCTCACTTGAGAAAACTGACCCTCAGCTCCAGCTAGCAGTTTATCAGGAATCAGAGCCTAGAAAGCGACTTCCAGGGCCACTGCAAAAGAGCAGGTGGGAATGCCAGAGTCCCCCATGATAAACAAAATCCTTGTTTCTATCCTAAAGGTATTTTTATCTCTTTCAATGATTTGGGTCCTTCTGCAGAAATACAGATGACCAAGTGGGTTCAGACTGCCATGAAGCCAGGTCTCCAGGAAGCAACACACCAAGGTCCTTCAACAGCTAGGGAGCAGGAAAAGTCCTGCTCCAAAGGCAGCAATCTTGTTTTGGGACAGTTTACATGACCTGGTTTCTGACAACCCAGCTACTGGCACAACAGCCTGGAAGGTGCCAGGTGCTGCTTTCCACTGGTGTCCAACTGTTTCATGGCCATTTTCTCCAATTAGACTGAAATCTCCCATGAAATAATGAATAGGTTCTGCTCATCTGGTTAAAACCTCAGTGGCTGGCCGTGCTGGAAGCATGGCTGTGCCGAGGCCAGGCCTGCCAGCACCCCCCTGCTGCTCACCAATTGCCCTGGAGAGGTTGAGGCCACCGTTCACCCTCCCGTCCATGGTGACCTTGCCACCAGCGTTCTTTATCCTGGCCAGCTCCACCTCGTCCTCTGGCTTGTGGTCGTAGGACATGTCGACAGCCTTGCCGCCCTCGGACACGACGCAGCGCGAGTCGCCGGCGTTGGCCACGATCAGCTGCTTGCCCCGGATGAGAGCCACGACTGCCGTGGTCCCGCTGTCCGAGCCAGGCTGCAAGAGACGTGCCATTTGGGTTAGATCCCTTCCTCTGGCTCCATGTCAGGTCACTGAGGGAGCCAGGCCCAGCTGTGTCCCACATCCCTGGCTGCTGCATCTCAGCACATAAGCGCACACAGAATGATGGAGAAAGCCCAAAGGAAGTGTGAAACACCAGGAGTGTGTTCACTGAGGGGCAGGGGCAGGCAACACCTCCATCCCAGATGCATGCAGCTCAGTGGGTCAGGATTCTCTGGTGTTCCACATGTCCTCCATACTCCCTGCTCTAATGTGCTGATTCCAGCCCCTGCCCACTGTAAGCAGATCCTCACTGCAAGCCAGGGCATCTCCCCAAAGGGAGAAATTGACACCATGGAAGCCACGTCCCCCTTAACGTGACATCCTGAGTCCCTGTGTCACCTGCCTGTGCTGTCATGGGCTAAGGAGCTGCAGCCCTGGCTCCATGAGGAGCAATGCTGTGCCCCAGAGCAGCAGTGCCAGCAGAGCCTGCCTCTTCCTGCCCCACGCTCTCCCCCCACACCAGCCCCACAGCATTTCCCAGCACCCCACACACAGAAGTGGGATCAGCCTTGTCTATCTCAACTAGCTGTCCAGATCCAGGTCCCTCCCTCAGCCTTTGCACAAACTGAGGCTGTCAGCAGCTCTCTCAGCCCCAGGAGAGCACATGGGGTATTCTATCCCCACCTGAACAGGAACAACCCCTTACTGAGTCTCTCAAGTGCCCCTGGCTCCACACTATGCCGCAGAACACAAGAACAGGGTGTGCACCTCCTCTTTCCCCTCCATGCCTGGTAACAACATTTCCTCCTCTTCATCCTCATCCTCCTCTGCTTCTTCAGTATCATCTTCATCATCTTCATTCTCTGCCTCTTCACTGCTGTAACCGTCCTCATCCTCACTGCATTCCTATAAGAAAGGAGGGATACCACAGGAGTCACACAGGACACTCAGTGCCCTCCCTACACTGGTCCCTCCATCCTGGGGACCAATGGCCAGTTCCCCCAGAGGTGTGAGGTGACCTGGCACACGTCCCCCACACCTGATGGCTACAACCAGAGCAGCTGGTGTCACTAGAGCAGTGCATGAAGGGATGGTGCATGCAGCAGGACCAAGGGCTATCGGCTATGGCCACTGCAGGTTGGGAGTGTGTGTCCTTCAGGGTTAGCTCAATAATCCCAAACATTCCCATGGGATATCCTCAAAGGATCAGCCTGAAACAACCTGCTCCTAGGACACACCTAGGATGAGCCAGGGGCTCTTCTCAAGTTCCACCATAAGCAATGCATTCTGCCCAGCCAAAAGGCCACTCTGTCCCAGTGCTGTTTCCTACCTCACTGTCTTCCTCCTCTTCCTCAACCTCATCTGACTCATCCTCACTGTCCTCAAAAAATTTGGATTTGGTTGTGCGCTGGGGCTTTCCCGTGGAGGAGCAGGAGGGCCCGGCCTCCCCAGTAGAAGAGGTGACGGCCTCGTCACCTTTGCCTAGTTCAGGCTTCTGCAGAGCAGGGCTGTTGCCTCCAGCGCTGGCTTTGTCTGAGGTGGAGGAAATACCCGTGATTTCTTCGTCTGGCTTCCCATTCTTCCTCTCCTTGTGGTCAGGAAGCTCCCCTGGGTCAGCCTCTCCGTTCATATTTGACTCCCCATCATGCTGCTTGCCTGTCCCCTCCGCAGCGCTATCCCCAGCTGCAGCTACAGACTTGGCTTTGAGGTTCTTGGTGCAGTTCTGTCCATAACGTGTGAGAAGCTCCTCGATGGTCATTGTGGCTTCTTCGTGCAGAAGAGCAGCTTCCTCATTATCCACTGCAAATGGAAAGGAAAGGGGGTGAGGACAGAGAGGGTCAGAGAGCAGGATAGCCACCATGCTAGGGCCAGTGATGAGCTGCCCTGGCTGAGGATTCTGCTGCAGAGTTCCAGCAGTGCTCCCCAGCTAACTGTGAGTGCACAGCCAGGCCCGTGCCAGCTCAGGTGCTGCAGGTGAGCAGGATGGAAATGGCAGGGCCACAGCTCTGACCATGGCACAGCCTGGCAGTCCCCCAGAGCCCCAGTCCTCCCTGGCTGGCTGACAGCAGCACAGAGCCTTTACATCAGGTGCATGGCTGGGGGTAGAGCCTCACCTTCCTGAGCACAGGCTCCCTGGGAGCTGTGGGGAAGCAGACTCACTGCTTCCATTAGCAGGTTTGATCAATAATGCTGTAGGACAAGAAGAAAGTAGTTGCTCCATGGGCCTGAAACACTGCAGGGACCCCCCAACAGCTGTCACCTGGACAAGTGCAACGGGTGAGAGCAGAGCTTTGGGCAGTGACAATGGCATCTCCCAAGTGAGACTGGGCAAAACATGGGATGACTTTCCCTAAACCATGAACCAATGACCACCACTTCCCTACTGACATCCCCTTGGTTGTAGTTTGCTTTGTTATTTAATTCCAAAAGGAAAACATATACCCATATCCCAAATACTCCTGAAAATACAGGACAAAAAGAAAGAAAACCCAACCAATCAACCAACCACCAATTTCGTCCCCATCAGCTGGAGAATCAGGGTCAACAAACTCAGTATTTCCAGACCAACACAGTGTACAGGTGACAGTATTGCCTTGCATTTGCCTCAAGGCTGGTCACCAGGTACTCAGTGAGAGCAGCACAGGATTCTGCCCCAGGAATCACCTCCTGCCTGGCTCTGGCGACTGGCAACCACATGCTGGTGGAATGCTTGCTTTTTTGTGAAGAGACCAGAACCTACTTCAGCCCTACTTGCTGCCACCAGCCTGGGAGAGCCAAGCACTGTGCACCACATCATTTCGCTTACTCAACTCAGCCCACTTCCCAGCTCAGTTCCTGACACATCCTGCAGCCCTACACCCTGTGGAGGCAGGACTGCAGAAAATGGTGACAGGCTGGTTTGTTATCCATAGCATTAAGCTCCCAAATGGATCTGTGTTCCCCCAGCACCAGCTCAAAGGCATGGGCAGTGCTGCGGGGTGGCAGCTCAGCTCAGCCAAAAATTAACTGAGAAACTGGGACAGAAAACCTTGTGCCAAAGGAGACCTGGCCCTGCTGCTCTCTGTCCCTGTCCTGGAGCTGCAGCCTTGTCTGCTCAGTGGCATCTAACTTACCATCATCTTCATCAGCAACTTTCTCCTTCTCATCTTCATCATCTTGGGGCCGCCCAGCCATTTGGGAGAGCTCCTTAATCACTTCCTCAGTGGTGAGCTTGGCATCAATGGCCAAGAATGCATCTTCCAGGGCCTGTATGTAAACAGACATGAGTGGGTAGCCCTCCCTTCCCTATGGAAGCATTCCCATGCTGTGCAATCCAGTCTCTTTGAGCGTGCACACCATATGGAATCTCTGGGAGTCTTCTGATCCAACTCCCTACTCCAGCAGGGACGCCCAGAGCTGATTGCCCAGGACCATATCCAGACAGATTCTGAACAGCTCCAAGGATGGAGACTCCATTGCCTCCCTTGTCACCCTGCACTGTGGCATCAGGTACTGACACAAGGGCTTTCCTCTGCATTGGTGCTCACTCATTTGTCCTACTTACAGCATCTGGGACCACTTTATCACTGTGTGGGTGTAACCCAAACTGTGTATTCTACACCTTCTATGTAAATTCTGATGAACTCTTAATAGTGGAATATTTGGAGCAGCTGCTCAGGGCACACATGACACCCCAGGCTACAAGCTGGGTGTTGAAGAAACTGTAAGGCACAGGGGTGTTTGTCTTCACACCAGTGACTCAGCAGTGGTAACTGCCCTCTGGGGAGGCATCAGCACCTTCACACCCAGCCTGAGGGGCCAGGTCTGCTAATGGGCTATTAGGGACTGGTACAACAGGCAGCTGCAAAGACCTAGACCATCAAAAATTCCAAAGTATCCCATGACTCACTGAGTTAAATCACCTACTGTGAAACCCCCCACCCCGGGGAAGGTACTGTGCACACCCACCTGAACCCAAGGATATGTAATTTTGGGTTTTGGGACTTTGTGTACCACTCATCAGATCTAGAGGAGGACCAGAACATCAACAGGACTGTGACTGCCACTCTCAACAAGACTGTGACCATCATCCTCACCAACAGCTTTTGCTTTCCTTTTACTTTGTACTCAGGGGAACCACATGGAACTCAGTACAGGGGCTAACAAACACCATTCTGTTTGTGCCTCAGGGTGCTGGGTTATACGTCTGGTTTTTGTGGGTTAAACCCAATTTTTCTCTGTATCATTGTATTTATTGTAATCTCTTAGTAAATTGTAACTCAGACTTGTAATCTCTCTTGAGTTGGGTTCATTTCTCCTGCCAGTTTACCTTTAAAGCAGCACACTCATTCCAGTGCAGAATTGGCTCCTTACCTTTTGCAATTTGCCTTCCTTGTAGGCCTTCTGGTCTTTGATGATCTCAGGGAGGTACTTGGCACAGTACAGGGCAACTTCTTCTCCTGAAAAAGAGCAGAAACCATTTAGAGGCTGATCCTCCCAGAAGGCATGCTCTTGAGCAACTGAATTCCTGAGGCAAATCTCAGAACACAAACCAGAGCAGTCCCAGACACAGAATGGTGACACAGCAGTTGACTTGGGGGGTCCCACTCACACCTTCCCAGGGTAGCACCCCTGGAGCAGCAGGATGTGCTGATGGCCCTGGAAAACCTCAGTGAACTCCAAACCACCAGGTTTGGCCAATGTTGTAAGCTTAGGCCCACTGTGACATTGAGACTGACTCTTCAGGCCCAGGCTACCTGGAAACCTCCATTTTCACACGTCAGTGCAAGCAGAAGGGAAGCTTGTGATCAGTGTAGGCTCTCTTGGAGCATTAACAACATGTAGTGAGCACATAAAAAGTGTTCAGTGTTCTAGTGCATGTTCCATGACAATGTCAATGGGGTTCCACAGCTTGAGATGACCCTTTCAGGAGATGGGACAGCCACCTTGGTACAGGAAGGGGTATGTGTATGCATGACATGACAAACAACAGCTGGAAGGCACAGCATGCCAAGAACACAAGGGGATAAATCTGGGACTGAGGAACAACTACTCCAGCCAAGTGACAACTCTAGAGCAGCTGAGAGATGTTTAAAAGCCAGAACTCTCCCCACAGCTCTGCAATTAATGGTGTCATATACTGAACAGGGCACAGGAGGCATTTGTTGTGATCATGGAGTGCTACTAAGAGAGGAGAAGAGTAAACAGTGAGGGATCATGGATTTCTCTGTTTTATCTTGAACAGGGACCAGAAAGAGTAGTGTGAGTTGAAAGAGATCAGACTAGTCACTGAGGTTTTTATATGAGGCAAGGAACAATGTAGGACACAGGAACCTGGCCCACACATCATGAGAAAGAAAAGTTAGAGACAGAAACTGAGAAACAAATGAAATGATGGCAGAGGAGGGAGGGGAGCAGGGCAGGCTGTGGATCCTGCCACAGGGTCCAGGGGCATCCTTGTGGACCAGTTCCCTGTCACAGGGCAAAGAGCAGCAGTGTGGGTAACTGGAGTCCAGAGCTTCCCTACATCTGGGGCTTCCCTGAGGATGTGGGTGCAGCCAGAGCCATATGTGCTCCTTTCCTTGGGCTACAGGATGGTTTTCACACAGATGGACCAGCTGCTGCCTATCCCAACTTCCCTGCCCTTTTCCCAGCCCAGCAGAGGCTGTGTGGGCAGCTGAGCCTGATGAACTGTGCAGGCAGGAGCAAAGCTCTGTGAAGGAACGGGGAGCAGGGGAAGTGAGGGGAAAGCAGCACCAGCCATCAGCTTAGCAAAGGGAGAGCCAGAGGGAAGGAGAGAGGTGGGGAAATTTGAGAGAAAGAAACAGCAGACAAGGGACTTTTCCAGTGTGCCAGCAGAGAAGGGATCAACTGGCCATTGAGAGAGAACAGAAAGAGCAAAATGGTTGCTTTTACACAGTGCAGCAAAGCAGTCCATGGGACAGAACCAGGGAACAAAGAGACTGGCTCTGACCTGGGAGTGCTGGACAGGACCTGTGACAAGGGCCTGGAGAGACAGGACAAGGGTGAATAGCTTCACACTGACAGAGGACAGGGCTAAATGAGATATTAGGAGAAAGTCTTGCCTGTGAGGGTGGTGAGGCCCTGGCCATTCTGTGTTTCCTCCACAAAAACCTCTTGGAGGAAGATGAATAACTGTTAACTGTCTCCATGAGATGGGACCCCAAGGCAGTGATGGCCCAAGTGCAGAGCCCACGTGCCAGATTAGGCCAAAGGTCAGTGTTTGAATAACAGATCTCCCAGAGAAACACCACTAATTACTGCAGAGCCCAGAAAAAGGCAGGAGCCAACACTAGCCTTTAATCAGGTACAGCATAAAAAAAGAGCATGGTGTGGGTCAGGTAAAGAGAGCACTGCAAGGGTCAGATAAACTGATACCAGGAACAGCTGAACCCCTGTGGTGACCTGCAGCTGTTAACAACCATAAATCCCCTCTAACACACTCTGGTCAATCTGTTATTAAGCACCAACCCTTCGAGACCCACAGAGGGTGCCAAGAAAGGACTCTCATGGTTTAACCCCAGATGGCAACGAAGCAGCACCCAGCTGGTTGCACACCCACTCTCCTCGTGGGATGTGGGAAAGGATCAGCACAGCAAAAGGGAGGAAACCCTTGAGTTCGGAGAGGTTTCAAACAGTAATAAAAATAGTGATAATTATTTTAAAAAAATTGCAAAAAGGAAAATAGCAAAGAGGGAAATAAACCCCAAGACAGACAAACAATGCAAGATATGTGTCAATGAAGACAGTTATTAAAAGGAAGAGCTAAAAGGCTAAAACACAGGCAGACAGTGACAGAGGCTGATCAGAAACCCACACTGAAGGGGAAGAGTGCTCAAATATAATTCTCCAGAATCTGGGGGAAGAGAGGCCAGGACACATAAAAAGGAAGCTAGGGAAGGCAAAAAACCCACCAGCATCTTTCCAACACTGGAAGGCTTGTCCACAGTGGGGAAATGTAAGAGAAAAACTGATGAGTGAAATGGAAAAAGCTAATATGACAAAACCCCTCAAACCCACCCTTTTTTCAAATAGCACAGTCATAAAAACTTCTCCCAACCCATCCGAAGCAGGAAGCTTACTGGAGAGTTTCATGCTGAGATATAAGCAAAGTATGTAAGAGACACTCCATTTGGCTTTTGCACTGGCAGCTAATAAAGCTCAGCAAGGTTCCCACCCAAAAAAGTCTTACTCTTACATGGGAGAGACTTGAGAAATCTTTTCAAACTAAATAATGTATCAATAAAATCATACAATTGTAGGGATGGGCAAAAGCTGCTCTTCAGTTGAGTTCAGCTATATCCATATCTTTCCTGATAAGGTTTATCTCAGAAGAGTTGTAGAGAGTCAGTCACTAAAAGCCTAAAATCCAGATTAGAAATCCATCCTGTGCTTTGCCATTCCATGTCTTTCCCTAATGTCTATCTTGAATCTTTCCTATTGTATTTAAAAATCCCAACCACACTACTCCATGTCCCATACTAAGGAATGTCATGAGTGTCCAAAATCTCTCTAACACCCAAAACATGACATAGAACTTCTCAGCAGCTGAAAAACCAACACACTGAGCTCAGAGATCAGATGGTTTGATACTATTCATTCTTGACCCATTTTTGGTAGATGCTCCTTATCTTTATTTTTGCCTGACATACACAAATGGTTTCTGAATTTCTGCTGTGAGGTGAGCAGCTGCTGAATCCCAACATCCTGTTCCCTTGCCACTCTCTGACTCTCAGCACCAACTCATCATTCCCATGTTCTCAGACACACTCTCCAG
The DNA here is from genome assembly GCA_013396655.1 of Campylorhamphus procurvoides. NCBI lineage: Eukaryota > Metazoa > Chordata > Aves > Passeriformes > Dendrocolaptidae > Campylorhamphus > Campylorhamphus procurvoides. The sequence continues at coordinate 139,040 of WBMV01000519.1, forward strand.
GATATCAGTGACTGCCCCACCTGAGTCTCTGCATACTTTAAGATAAAGTTCAGGAGAAAAATACTTTCAGAGCATTAAATACATTCTATAGCTGGAGACAGGATCTTTGGAAGAGCTACTCACCACCAACCTACACAGGCTTAGCTTTTTAGCAAAGACTATTGCAGAAAGAGGTTTTAAGCTGCAATTTGCAAATTGATAGTTGGATCTCTCACTTCTAAAGGCAAGCAGAAATTATGAACTGCACTGTGGAACCTTCCACTGAAATCTGCTTTATATCAGAAAAACGAGATGCAGACAGACTACACCAAAAATGCTGCCTCAGAGTGGGGGACTGGGTTGACAACACTCCAGAGTAGCAGAGTATACACAGAAATTGTAATACACACAGCTTTGAAATACTCAGGGACACACACACAGCAGAGACAGCCACAAAGTGGCCAGTGTGTTTCAGAGCAAATGAGCAGGAGGAAACAGGCAGTTTAGTTCATTTACTCCATACAGATTTTGAAAAAGCTTTCAAATAAATCACCAAATGTTTCCCATCCTGCTGCCACGGGGAAAGTAGTGAGGTTGGACAGGAGCAGTTTTCAGAATGGAGGAGGACTCCTGGGAGAACTTTTTGAAAAGAAGAGATACAGTGCTCAACACTGACATACATTATCAGGAAAAGAGGTCAGTAAAACGGGATGGATCACTCAGGATGATCAAAACTAAAATAATTTGCAAGATTTAACAGGAGGATCTTGTGCTTTTATGTGACATTGGCAGATGGAATTCTGTAATAATATTACCAATGCTATTTAAGAGCAATATTCAGCTGTATGAGCAGAGACAAGCCTATGGCTCCTCTGACTGGAAGAAAGGACATGAAGTCCAAAATGGTAAAAGTGAAAAGTGCTTATGGAGTGATCACTCACTCATTCCTCATAAGCGTTGGAGATACTGCAGTGAAATTATCAGGCAGCAGATAGAATTCTCTCTTTTTCAAATAATTCTATACAAAATGCACAATGCAAACAATCACCAAACATAGAAACCTGTTTAAAATGCAGATAAACAAATTAGTGAAGAGACAGTGCATCGAGAAAGCTCCAGATGTCTCCAGGATGGAATGGCTGCAACCTCCAGCTCAGGGAACCTTTACCTGGGCAGTGGGAGTTGGGCAGCTACAGGCAGGGAATGGATCTTCCTATTCTAATTTCCATCTTTTCCTTGGGCAACCAGAAGAACACACTGCCTACAGTCAGACCTTAGTTCCAGTCTCAGGCAGTTTTTCTTACCACCTTTCCTTCTCTGACTCTCCTGCCCAGCTTATCGACACGAAAAGAGCCACTCTCAAAAGTTATAGAAGATGAAATGCAAATCTGACTTTAATTTCAGATCAACCCCTGACCTTCTTTCTAGGAGCCCTAAGCCACATTCAGAACTTCCACTGGCAACATCTATCAAAGAAAACGCTCCCCAGGAAGGAGCAGGATTCCTAATGAAGGCTGGATGCCCCAGCAGTCATGGACAGCCCAGAGGGGTGACACTGAAGGACAGGAGAGAGCACAGTGGGCATAGTTACCTCCGTGTCCATCGTAGACGGAGAACATGGCTGTTTCACTGTCCAGCTCAGGGATGCAGTTGTGGGCATCCTGAAAGAGAGAGCAAAGGGCTGGAATGACAGGGATTGCATTAAACCCACAGAAAATCATAGAACCATGGATTTGTTGGGGTTGGAAAAGCCGTCTGAGTCCAACATTCCCCCAGCATTGTGAAGACCACCGTGCTGCCCCCTCAGGTGCCACATCCACATGGCTTTTAAATCCCTCCAGGGACATGGACTCCACCACTGTCCTGGCCAGCTGTGCCAGGGCCAGACAAGCCTTTCCATGAAGAAATTGTTCCCAATATCCAACTTGACCCTCCCCTGGCACAGCCTGAGGCCATTCCCTCTCCTCCTGTCCCTGTTCCCTGGGAGCAGAGCCTGACCACCCCCCCAGCTCTCCCCTCCTGTCAGGGAGTTGCAGAGTCAGGTCAGAAGGTCCCCCCTGAGCCTCCTTTTCTCCAGGTTGAGCTCCACCAGCTGGTCCTCATCGGACTTGTGCTCCAGACCCTTTCCCAGCTCCATTCTCATCTTGGGACATGCTCCAGCACAAAGGTCAACAACATATAAGCCACATACACTGTGCCCTTCTTTCCACAAGGTCTCCCTGGAATAGCCAACTTTGAGGGAGACACCACTCCAATTTTAGTCAGAAGAGGTGCTTGACCTCTTTCACCTACAGGTAAGCAAACCCACCTTGGCTATTCCCGTGCAGGGTCTGGAACAGACAGATGGGCTGAACTTTTCTCCTAAGCCTTCCCCCTGCCCAGCTCATCTTGTCACATTCCCTCAAGTCCAGCCCTCTGTAACCACCCTGCAGCCTGACACAACCTACACCCTTGTGTTCAGGAACCATCCTGGGATATGCTCAGCAATCTGATCTTTGCCATGGTTCATCACCTTAAATGTGCTACAGTTGCCCCAAAACACTGTGCTTATTCCAATATCTGGCTCAAATCTCTGAATGTGTCCATACTGCTCTCTATATCCCAAAATTTATACAATCTCTGAGTTACACTCAATCACAGTCCAGCAACCACTGGCCTCTTCTGCTTTTTTATGTAGGACTCCTTGGATAGGGGCTCTTTGCCCTCCAGAGTCCCACGATCCTGTAAAAAAGAGAACTATATTTCCTGCTCAGGAAAATGGGAACACAGAGGGTCTGGGTTTATGCACCACTCAGTGCAACAGACTGCTGGCAGTAGGATGAAAAGTGTCTGAACAGACAAGTGACAATCTGAGTTCAAATGAAAAAATGACCCTGAATGGTAATGCAGGATATTTTCCCAGAGCTCACTGGAGAGAGCACGAATGAAAACAAGGATCAACCAAGAACCAGCATTTTCAGGTTCACTTTTCTGAGCACTCACAGAAGGCAGCGAGACAGTGAATCCACAGCACAGTAACTGGGATGAGTCCCAGGTGACCAACCAGGGGTGTAATTAAAGTGATGCAAATGTTGCTGGGGAGGAAACACAGCACTGGCACCAAAACAGCCTGTGCTGCCCTTGCTGAGCTGCCACTGCAGCCCGTCCTGACCTGCCACCTCCCTGAGCCCTCCCTGCAGCATCCCCAAACCTGAGGGGGGCAGACTGGCAGGGTCAGGCTCCCACACCCCACACGGGGCTCACTCTGCCCCACTCCAAGCACAGGTGCTGATGGCTCTGCACGTGGGGCACAGCCAGGCCCTGGCACTGCCAGCATCACTGAGCACCTGTGCTGTCAGTTCCCAGCCTGCAGCCCAGCTCAGCTCACTGCAACTCTGAGTGACTTCCTGCATTCAGAGCGAGCAAAAGCTCACTGAAGTTCCCAAGGCCAGCTCTCTGCTATCCAGCCATCTGGGATTTCAGATCTCCCCAGCCACCTCAGTGGTTACTGTAGCACTGATGAAAAGCAGGGTGTTTGCAACATCAAACATCCAATTCCACTGAACTGAGCAAACAAGTTAAAACTAAGTTATCCCTTGACTCCCCCATCTGCCCTACACATTTCCTTACTCCTAAAGCAACCCCTCCGGACTAAGTTACAGTATTTCCTCAGAGCCCTGTACAGCCACCTCAGTTGGTGGCTCCTAAAGCCTATGAGGCAACAAAAAGCTCCTTTGCACAGTTTCTGACACCTAAAATGCCTGTGTCCTACCACCTGCAAACTCTGGCTGCCTTCACTGACGCACACAGAACCAGAGCCTAAAGCACAAACGTTTGATCACAACTTTCTCCAAGTCTCACAAAAGACTGTAAGTGCAAATGAACATGAAGAAAAGGAAAAAACAAACCAAGACATGACAGAGAGCAAAACAGAGAGCCCTGCAATGCAAGAAAATGCAACAGGACTGCTCAGATATATGTGAAACACACATTACTCTCCCATCAAGTTCAGAAGCAATCTGCAGCAGGTTCAGCTCCTGCCATCCACTCATTTTTTCTGATAATTCAGCTAAACCATATCCACTCTAAGGGTCTCAGTGATCAGCCAGGGATGCTGGGTAGTGCAGAACCCACAGCTGCAGACCAGGGCCTCGCCCAACCTCTGTACAGGTATCAGTGACAGCCCTGGAGTGAGTGAGGTTAGACCCTCATCCCAGGCTTGCTCCTAAACACACTGCAGCTCCGGGCAAGGGGATGCCAGAGCCATGCCCATGTTCAGCTGCTCAAACATGCACTAATCACCATTGAGATTAAACCTCAGTGCTCCAAGAACGTCCCTGTGCCAAGTTGCCCACTCCAGGTGTCACTGGGAGGGACCAGCTCAGTCACTGTCAGCCAGCTCAGTGCACACTCTGAGTGCATCTCAAGAGCACAAGTGCCAATTCTGCACCTTCTAGCCTGAGAACCAGAGCTCAGGGTTTCACACACAGAAAGAAGGAAACTCCTGGCCAGAGCTGTCCCATTCCAACAGTGGCGAAGTGTCTGACATGGCTCATGAACCTGTATTGGCAAAAATTCACCCCCTGGCAGCCACAACGGGACATCCCCCCCACACCAGCCCCAGGGCTATGAACCAGACGCTGAGCGATGTCTCAGGGGCGCTGCAGGGACCATGATTCATCTCTCCTGAATTCAGCTGTTTGCTGGTTGCCCAGAAAGGTGAAACAAGCCAGCATGTCACTGGTACTTCCAGAGGGTGTGAAGTTCAGGGGCCTTTGGGTCAGCAGCCCCACGCTGCCCTCACACCAACCAGCAGCTTGACAGGACAGCTCCTGCAGCCTCCTGCACAGGGGCAGTGCAGACAAACACCCGGATCCTCGGCCAGGCGTGGGGCTGGTGGGGAATCATCTGGCCACACCGCACCCACCAAAGGCAGGACTGGCTGCGGGAGAATTCCTCCTAAAAATTTTCCTAGAAATAGACAAAAACAGGAAAGGAGCACAGCGAGACACGGACACTTCATTTCAGGAGAGAAAAATCAGGCATTTTCCCTCAGGATTTCCCACTTGCTATCTTTCATTCAGTGTTTCGCCTTTAGCACTAAACGCTCATTCCTTTTGCTTTTTACTCTAAATCTCTCATTTCTCGCGGGGATTTCTCCAGCGGCACGTGTCCCCACGAGCCACAGGGATTCTCCCCGTGGGAGCCGGGACATGCGGCTGCCGTGGGGCACTCGAGGCAGGCTGGGGCGGGACCGGGAGAGACAGAATCCCTCCCCGCCCTCGGGAGGGAACGGGGGACCGGCAGCCCCCGGCCCCCCCAGCCGTCGGGGCCTGTCGGCGCAGGACCACGAGGAAGGCCGAAGGCGAACGCCACCGCCCCGCCAGCACCGACCCGCTCAGTCCCTCACCTCCATGGAGACCCGCCATCCCTGCATGGCGCTGAACCCGAACTGCAGCGGGCGCGGCCCGAGCCCGGCGCCGTCCCCGGAGCTCTTCACCGTGTTGGGCTGCGACAAGTAGGCGCCCATTGCGGCCGCGGTGGCCTCGGTCGGCGGCGGCCGGACCGGACCGGGGGGCGCGGGCGGAGCGCGGGGGTGG
>WBMV01000519.1:145192-233330 GCA_013396655.1 Campylorhamphus procurvoides
GTGCCGCCCGCCGGGTTCTTTTGCCCCCTGTCCCCGGGTCAGGCGGGCCTCGGGGCGGGGTCGCGTCACACTCCCGGGACACAAGGGGATGGGGGGCCCTTGGGCAGCCGCGGGGCGGCCTCTCCTCGGGCCCGGAGCGTCCCGGCCGGAGCGCAGCCGGTGCTGCCCTCGCCTGCCGCGGGCCGGTGTCACGGCCAGCTGTTGCTGCCGTGGAGGAGGGAGTGGCTCCGGCACTTCACTGTGCATCGCGTTTCGTGGATCTTTCTCTCTGGAAATGGTGAAGAGCAGTGACTGCATAGTCTTTGGTGCTTACTGGGGAGCGTGGATAGTGCCTTCTGCTGAGGCAGCCATTTACCCAGGCTTATCAGCTTTTGAATCCTTGCTTTTGGTTTGCCTTGGCTTCTGCAGTGATGATAAAGCACAGTTAACTCGGTGCAGGTTTTTTTCTTGGCCTGTTCTACCTGCACCCACTGCTTGGTGTCTGTGTTGGCATTATGTCTGTGAAGGCAGGAGAAGATTAGATCGTGTTGTTTGAGTTTAGATCGTTTCTGGGTTCTGTTTTTCTTACTGGAAAAAGGAAGGCTGACTCGTTTCTGCTCTGTGCTGGCGCAGTGCCCCTGCCCTGGCTGGGCAGGCTGTGCAGCCCTGGCAGGTGCTGACAGACACACAGTGCTCTCGCTCCAGCACTGCGGCACAACTGCTGAGCACAGAGGTTTGTCTGCTTTGTCCCTCACTGCAAACACCGGTGGTGGTGGTGAGAGTCATTTGTTCTGATTGAAATTTGGAGGTCAAAGTAAGGTCACAGATTCCCCACAGTTTCTCACCTTTGCTTGCTGAGAGCTTCCATGGTTTGGGTTAACATGAGCCATACCCTGGCATGGTGTGGACAGAATGTGCCTTTTCTGGTGAGGCTTTGCGGATCAATTACAAGGGGAGGGTGTCAGTGTGAAGCTCTGCTTCTGTCCTCCACAGTATATTCCTTACCTGAAGTCGTTTTTTTTGTGCTCTGTGCCCAACTGGCACGTGCTGGAGAACAAAGCTGGTTTGTTTGTATCATCCTTTCAGTGTGTTTTATTTAGTACTGATCATTTTGACACAGAGAAATAGATTTCCTTCCAGACTTTTCTGTGCTCCTCCACATGACAAACAAGATTTGAGAGGCTCTACTATTTTCTTTGGATTTCACTTGTCCCCTCTGCAGCTAAATCAGAGCCCAGACACAAGAAGCTCATTGAAATTTCATTGTGGCTTAATGATTGTCTTGTGGCATCAGGCCACCTGCATAGACGTCCAAGTTTTCCTCCACCCCATGGGTTGAGGGATGGGTGTTGGAGCCACAAAATGCATTGTTAGGGCTGCTGCTCACCAGGGAGGACTGCACTGACTTGTGTCTGGCAATGAGTAACACACACTGCTGTGACCCTGCACTGAAATCCTGGTGTGTCTCTGGATTTCACATGTGAATTTGTGGCTCGATTAGCCCTGAGCTTGCAGAGAGGCTTTTGTTCCCTGTGCTGCGTGACATTGGACTCGCTTTGCCATCTTCAGCGTTTGGACTGATCTGCTCCCTGGAGTAAACTCTTCCACTGCTGATGTCCCAGCATGAAATTTATTTGGAATAACAGCTTTACTTTCTGAGCATCCCAGAGCAAATTGTCTCTTGCCGTGGAAAGGTGTGACGGCTCAGTCCACACCGGTTATTCCAGTCAGTCCAGGACATGGACAGGCCCTTACTCGATACCCTTGCAGGGAGGGGATGGAAAAGGGATGTGCTGACCTCTTCCCAGTGATGCAATCCTGATCCTTTATCCTGGCAGTATCTCCTGGATGCTGGGTTAGGCAGCAGTGTGGAAGCAGCGAGATGTGATAATGTGGAGAAGAATGGGGATGTGTGGTTGTGGAGGGGCTTGTGTATTGCCTGTGCTCTGCTACTCCCTGGGTGCTCCTTTTCCACTTGCTCTGGGTGCTGTGCTGGGATGTGCGGTTGGAAATGTAATGGTCTCACTTTTTTTTTTAAAAAAAAAAAAAAGGAAGGCTGTATTTTACTAACCATCGACAGTGCTGACCTCGCTGCAGCAGAGATGGGGCTGTGCAGAGACCGGGACAGGGACCCCGACTGGGACCGGGGCAGGGACAGGGACCGGGACAGGGACAGGGGCGGGGCCGGTCCGGTCCGGGGGCGGGGCCTGCGCGGGGGCGGGGCCTGCAGGCGGCTGGGCCGGCCAATGGCAGGCGGCGGGGAGCGTTACATCACCGGCAGCGGCGCCCATTGGCTGCGGCCCGCGCTGGCCACGCCCCCGGGCCGGGATGCTCGGGGGCAGCTGCGGGTCCCGAATCACCGCCGTGTTTTAGCGCAGCCGCCTGGGCTGAGCTGTGTCCACTGATAGACCTGAGAATACACGAGTTCCCAGGGAGAAGTGGTGCTGGGCACAGGTCTGGGCGGGCAGAGGAGTGGCTGGGGCGCGGCCCGGCGGGAAAGGGACCGAAGGGACCCGGGGGCTTGTCGGCAACAGAGCCAGTGTACACCTGGACACGGAGAGGGCAAACCCCATGCGGGGATTCCGAGCCAAGTCCTGCTCTGGCATTGTGCCCACGGCCCAATTGCTCTCCTGACACACACACTGCTGAGATCAAGAGGTTCCTTTTTGCTTCATCCCTGGAGACACACCTTGTGTGTCAGTGTGGCTGTGTATGCAGTGGTTGCTGTGCTGATTAATTCTTGGTTTTGTCTCTGGGGTTTTCCACTGTCAAGTCACTAGATGAAAGCTGCAGTCCTTCACAGCTTCCCTTACAGTGATGTGCAGGCTAGGACAGGGTAATGGAGTTCCTTGTGGCCCTGGCTGTCACATCAGGTGCAGAACTTTGGGAGCAGAGTTTGAGGCAGTATGTACTGTGCCTGTGAGTATGTCCTAGGCCAGTCTTGCTGTTCTTCATTGGATATTGTTACTGGAAGTTCAGAATATTAATTTAGGTGGCACCACTGCCATTAGTTTGCTTCTCTTTTCCTATGAAAGATCTGGCTGTCATTTGGACTGACACTTCCCAGCTGTTGATGGCTGGATGTTACAGCTGAATTTCAGTGCTCGGGCTTACAGATGCTCTCGATCCATGCTGGAACCATGCAATGGTAGGGAAAGAGCTGGTGATTCATGAGGACCTGAACACAGAGAGACAGGAAATGAAACACCGGCTCTGCGGCATCTTTACATCTTTGTTGTCATCTCACTTCTAATGGGAGTCTCAGTTTCTTGAATCATTTTTCAACTGGAGGCAGTTGGTAACTTTTGCACCTCAGGATTTACATTTCTTCAGGGAGACAGAGTTCAGGATTCTGGGAGAGAAGATGCCATCAGACTGTGTATTTGGGTTGTGGGGTGCTGGAGCCTGATTTTCTCAGCGTCTGTTGTGACTAGAAGGAAACTAGCTGAGGTAGTAAAAGATAAGCACTAGTTTGTCTTTTCCTATCACACATCTGAGTTTCTGTGTGTGGGAAAGGGAGATGCCGTTCCTGGGGAAGGTGGCATTTGTGGTGCTCTGAGTGTTGGGTTCTGCTGCTGGAGGGAGGACAGGCTGCAGAGACTCTCCAAGCAAGCACTGCCAGGTCCCTGCCAGGCTTTGGCAATGGACCTGTGTTTTATCCAGCTGGTGGAGGAAACTAATGCCATGCTGTAGTTTGTATGGTGTTCCTTGACCATAGGGAAGATCCTCAGAAGAGGGAGTATGTGCAGCCTTTTAATGTTTTTATTGGCTTGTGTGGGGCCTTCCTGGAAGGAGTGTACCCTTGAGATGTGCCTGAATGAGCTGATAGGGACTGAAGGGTGCAGAGGGAACTGAGGCTTTGTCACAGCCCCATTCTGTCCTTGCTCACAGACTGTGACAGGCAGCTGGCATTCTCTCCATGTGACTATGGCAGGGAACAAGAATGGCTGGCTGCCACTCTCCCAGCAGTCCTGGAGGTGCTGGTCACCCTCTGGCTGCCTGTGACCGAGGGATGAGGTTGACTCTGCATTCCTTACAGAGCTGTTCTAAAAATACCATGGTCTGTGCAACAGTACCAAAGCCTTCCCTTGTTGTACCTCTTGCTCTCAGCCCTGCCTTGGGAAGAGGCTTCCTTCTGGGCCGCCAGAGGGGTGAATGTGTATGCCTCCTTCGACTCCAGGTCCTGCCTCTGGGGAGGCTGCACAGCAAATCCAAATGGACAGAGGCACAGCCAAACCTAAGTCATGGGAGAATGGTGCTTTTTCAAGCAACCCATGGCAACATGGATGGCAGGAATAGCTGCAGCCTGTTCCTGCTTATCAGTGCTCAAGAAAAATCCCAATTAAACCTGTGTCTCACAGAAGAGCAGGATGGGCTAGAGCAGAATGGGAATGGCTCACTTGGTGTTTTTGTCTGTTTTTCCATCTCTCCATGGAGTTTCACACTGCTGGCACTCAGGTGAGCTTACTGCCCTGGGTGCAGTGCTGAGAACATCCCAAACCTCTCTGTCAGTGTTATTCCTGACTGTTCTCAGTATGAACTCCCTGTGGCATGTCCTTGATGTCCTGTGTCTTAGGAGGGTTCTGGTGGGTGGTGCAGGGGTGATAACGGGACAGTCACATGGAGGCACTGGGGAGTTATCAGAACTTTCCTGATGGATTTCTGTCTGAATGGGCTTATTTATGGATATTGAGTTTTCTTCTATAGTCCCTTATTTCTTTTGCTGTGCTGTTTGTTTCCTCTTGGGAGTTAAGGGTGAAAAATCATTGCCTCTTCCTTCTTCCGTACGACTGAGCTCTCAGAATCTGTTGGATTGCTTGTTTATTTTGAAGCACCAAGAGTACTCACTCGTCCCTTTGGGTTTGCAGTAGGCAATTTGTATACATTTCTGGTATCCATTAAATAGATGGAATGATGCCTGTCTCCCTGTGGAATACTTGGTACTGGTAGGACTGCACCTCAAATCCTGGGTGCAGTTCTGGCCCCCTCATGACAAGAAGGACATTGAGGGGCTGGAATGGGTCCAGAGAAGGGTCTGGAGCAGCAGGAGTGGCTGAGGGAGCTGTGGGGGCTCAGCCTGGAGAAAAGGAGGCTCAGGGGGGACCTTCCCACACTTTGCAACTCCCTTACAGGAGGGGGAAGCTGAGAGGGGTTGGGCTCTGCTCCTCAGCAACAAGGGACAGGACAAGAAGAAACGGCCTCAGGTTGTGCCAGGGGAGGTTCAGGTGGGTATTGGGGAAAATTCCCTCCCTGAAAGGGCTTGTCCAGTCCTGTTACAGCCCTCCAGGTCAGGGTTGGAGTCCCCATCCCTGGAAGGATTTCAAAGCTGTGTGAATCTGGCACTCAGGGACATGGTTAGTGGTGGCCTTGGCAGTGCTGGGGAATGGTTGGACTCGATGGACTGAGAGGGCTTTTCCAACCTCAGTGACTGTATCCAGAGCAGTGCAGCTGCTGTTCAAAGCACCTTCACTCCTGTCTTACTTTTGCTGTTTTAAAGTTGTTGCTCTACTGCCAGTGGGGAATTTGTAGTGAGGTCTGTCCCGTGGTGTGTAGTTTAGCCAGAATTGTTCAAGTACTTTTGGAGAGGCTGGATGGTCACTGGAGAACAGGCTCTGGGATGGTGGCCTGGCATGGTCTGTGTGACACAGTGCTGTGGTTCAAATCTCACCCCTTCCCTGCAGGGCAGCTGTGGCTCTGACTGGCCAGAGGGGCCTGGGCTCCATGCAGAATGTCCTGGCTCCCACTGGGGTCCAGCTCTGTGCGCCAGCACAAAGGAGGACTGGCAGGAGGTGACAGGGACACGTGATTCCTGTGCCAGAAAGGTGTATCAGGTTCTGATTTGTCTCTCAGGAGGACATTCCCTGAGCTGGTGCAGTGAAGTTACAAGCAAGGGTGAGCTCCAACACATGGAGGACTTTTAAGCCTGTCTTTAAATGGTCCAGATGTGCCTGTTGGGTTAACATATGAGCTTCTTGCAGATTTTTGATCTTGTTGCTTGTGGCCAATTACTATATTGCTGTTGGTCAGATTGTCTTTTCCTTACATTTTAATTGCTGTGTGAGTTGGTTTGTACACAGTAATAATCAATACCTTCCTTTCCTTGCCACTGTTATATTACACTGGATATTTTCGTTTTCTTGTCGAATTAACACCCTTCAAGCATTTTGCTACTGACTGTGATTTTCAAGGCCAGTGTGTCAGTTTAATTAAAACATGAAGTAGAATTTCTTCTTTGCTTTGTTGGATTTGTTTTCCCTTTGTCTGCAGTGGATTTGGCATTCTTTGTTGTGTTAGACTCTGGATTAGCCTCAGATCCGTGAGCCCTCTTTGTTCCATTTCTGTTGGTAAATTTGCTGCTTTTTGTTTCCCCACAGCTCAGGGAGAAGCTGGGCTCCACGTGGCCCAGCTGCTGGCTCTGGGCTTCTCTTATCTGTGGTTCCAAGAGTTTGTCAGCTGGTTGGGCAGAGCTTTGATCCCTTTCTCTAGCCTAAGCCAGTGGCCAGGGAAACTCCTCAGCATGTTGGTGCTACTCTGAACCAGATCTGGGGCTTCTTGTGAGGGTCTGGCCTGATGTGCTTCCACTCCCCATCTCTTCAGTGTGCAGTTCCATTCTGTACTGGTATTTTAGTTATTGTGAACTTTTTTCCAGTTTTTATACCTTTTTTTTCTGTATTGTAAGTAAGTGCTGTCACTTGTAGCTTAGGCTGTATTTATTTTTTTGTTTAATTGACAGATCATATGAATGTCTCTCCAAAAGTCTGTGTTCTTTCAGTGCTGGGTATCCAGATGTTTGAGAGCTGTAGAAAAAGTACACATTGGAGAATTGAAATAACCTGTCAAAGGGAAATATAGCTTCCAGATTTCTTCCTCTTAAAACTGTTACACCACTTCCCCCACTCCCCTTTAAGTAATTAAATTCACTTGAAATTCCTCTTGAGTTTCCTTTCCTCTTTCTTACACAGACACAGAGCTGTGTCTGTACTTCTGTGGTGTGGAGCTGCTTCCTCCGCTGTGCTGCAGAAATTCAGGCTAAGCTGGGCTCAGGTCACTTCCTCCCTCAGAGCAGAAAAGCTGCCTAGTCTGGGGGCTGGCTGGGAGTGATACATTATCTCCATGCTTTTGTGAGGGTTTAGGATTCTGCTTTACTGAGCATGGAGAGAGATGTGGAACAGGCATTTGAGAACCTGAACCCAGGAGGAATCTGGTGTTGCCTTGCAGTTGTCTGTCTGCGTTTTTCCCCTTTTAATCTTCTGCCCTGGCTGTCAAATCTGCCCAGGAACTGAGAATTGCTGTCAGTGATGTCAGCTGGGTTTGATGTCTTGAGTCATATCTGGTGCCCTGGAGTATTGCCTGTGAGTCATGGAAATCATTTACACTTGTTGAGCTTGGCCAGAAGTGAGAGATGGGGCAAGTCCACAGCCCCTGGCTCTGTCACTGGGGCACATTTTGAGCAGTTGCCAGTACTTGAGGACTTAGTTAATCCAGTAAAGCTGGAGACCTCTAAGGGTTGGACTCAGGGATTTAGAGGTCTTTTCCAACCTTAATGTTTCTGTGAATAGGCAGCAAGTATGATGAAGGAAGATAATCCAGAGGGCTGCACAGGCACTGGGTGTGGGTGTGGTGCCTGTTACCTTGTCCCTGCACTGCTCACACATCCCTGCCTTTCTGCTGCCTGGGGCTTCTTTAAACTTTGCTGAAGTTAAAGCCTTTTGTCATTCAGCTTTAATAATTGTACTGGTCATTTTTTTACTGCTGTCATCCCTAAGATACTGGTTATGCTAAAATTTGAAGGAGTAAATGTTTTGTCCTGAATTACCTTGATTCCTTCAGCTTTCTTTAACGATGAAACATAACAAGCCTGGCCTGGTATTTAGATGTTGGTGTCAGTGTGTGTGTATATATATAAATATGTATATAAGATCAAGTCTTAAACCAAATCTCACTTGTGTTACCCCTCAGTTATGCAGGTGGCTCAAGTGGAAGGGAGCAGTGTGGTCCATGCTCAACTGTCATCTCCTGTGATGGTTTTCAATAGTTATTTTCCATAGTTCTGGCTGTCCTTATATAATTATGGCCTGTATTCCTTATTCCAGCCTGTGCCATGCCTTGCAGCTGGTTGTGTTATGCTCATTTATTGCTCAGTTGCTGGAGAAACCCATATCACTGATTTTACTGGGCTTGACGTCATTTGTCACTGGACTGTGTCACCTGCAGTGTCAGAGTGTTGAATATCATTGGGCCTCTTCAGATTCCCTTGGGAGATCATAAAGAACCCCACCTGTATTGGTGGGTTGTCAGTCTGCTGAAGGAGTAGAATGGGGTAGAGTAGTTCAGTTGGAATGAAATTGGGTAAATTTGATTGTGTGAAAGTGGCTGCCAGGGGAGAAGGGATTTTTGAGGGACTTCATATATGGTGGGAAGCTTCCAGCAGAGGGGATGCTGAAGTGGTCCCTAGCAAGGGAAGAGATTATGACAGTATGAGAAGGAGAACCTGTGAAATGGCCAGGACTTAGAGGTGATAGAAGTGGAAGATGAGTCTGGATTTGCCACGCAAATCTCTGTGTTAACTGTTACCTCAAGGGGGAAATTGGATCAGTTGAAAGCTGCCAGGCCTGATTATGAGCACCCAGGCTGCCAGAGTTCAAGGAGCATTTGGACAATGCTCTCAGGCACAGAGTGGGATTCTTGGGGTTGTCCTGTGCAGGGCCATGAGCTGAATTTCAGTGATCCTTGTGGGTCCCTTCCAACTCAGGATATCCAGTGGTTCTCTGAAGTGATTCTAGGTGTGTGACCAGTGGATGGGAACAGCAATTGTTGCTCCTTGATCATTAGAAGGTAAATTCTACCCTCTTGTCCTCTCTAAGTGCTTTGGGATGGGAATCCAGTTCTATCACTGCACATTGTATGGTGCAGTGGGATGTTCACAGTGACTGTGACTGCTGCGTGCCCGTGAAATTGCCTGTCAAAGACATTACAGAACAGCAGATACTCTGAATGCTGGAGGAAGGAGCCCGTGTACATCTTTGGATGCTGCAACATATCTGAAGAAAAAGTGTTATGGGAAAATTTGCTGCTGGGAGCATGGTTCATTTTGGATCTCTGCAGGTCTTTCAGCATTATGTCCTCCCCAAAGCCTTTGCCATTCTCATGCTGGGCTCTAAACTCTCCATCCCTCCCCTTACCTTGCTGCTTTCTTAGTGCTCATCTGTGTATTTAGTATTGGTTGTGGACGTACTTGTGCTGGGTCAGAGTTTGCATTTATTAACAGAAGAAATTGCTGTAGTGGTTTCCACTGTTATTGATTCCCACATCTGTTCTAAACCTGCAGCTTTCCCTTTGTTCCTCTCTGCTTGGATCACGTTTCATGTATCACCTTGTGGAAGATTCCTCTACAAAGCTGTATCTGAGTTCTTGAGACATTTCTGTATCCCTTTTGTATGGTTGGAGTTGTTTTTTTGTGGTGGAATAAACTATAGTGTGTCCTGAAATGTGAAAACTGCTGTACTGTTGGCAGAAGGCAGCTTTTGCTCCAACACAGCCTTTGTGCACAAGAGGTTTTCCCTTAGGTGTGCCCAGGCCTTGGTGCTCACGTGGCCTGCAATGGCTCATTTTGGGTATGACCCATTGCAGGATGCATGTGCACACTCCTGTCCTGGAATGCTCATTTAATTAAAAGTTAATGAGCAGAGTTCATCATTCTCCCACGAGGGTTGCATGGCAGCAATCTGGTCGTGCTGTCTGAGCTCACCTCCCTCTCCATTTCCCCTCCAGGTGAACCAGCGCAACGTGCCCGGCATCGACAGTGCCTACCTGGCCATGGACACGGAGGAGGGCGTGGAGGTGGTTTGGAATGAAGTTCAGTTCTCTGAGCGGAAGAACTTCAAGCTTCAGGAAGTAAGTCGAGCTGTTTCCCAGCAGGATGTGGAAACATACTTTGGATCAAGGTGGGATTATGGGTACTAGTGACCTTTTGTATGGATTACTGGCTGGGTTTGGAGGGCTGTGCTGCCCAAAGGTAGCAAATCTGGTTTAACCCTGGCCTGTACAGAAAATGTGCTGGAAAACCCTTGTGCTGTTTCCATGGGCTCTTGTTTTCATTTAGATTTGGCGACCAAACCATGGTCTGCTGAGGTGCAGGAGGAAACGAGATGCTGTCTGTCCTTAACATAGGATCTGGATGTGGACAGTGGTGTTTAGGGGGGACCAAGACCCAAGAAGAAAGAAGCAGATAGGTTGGTATGGTCTCTGATGTGGCATGTCTTTGTCTTTCTGATGTTAAGGAAAAGGTTAAGGCAGTGTTTGACAACTTAATTCAGCTGGATCATCTGAACATTGTAAAGTTCCACAAATACTGGGCTGATGTGAAGGAGAACAAGGCCAGGGTAAGTTCAGCAAACAGGCTATTGGGTTCTCATTGTGTGTCCTGTAGGGTAATTAGTGAGGCAGAGGGTAATGTCTCACGCTGCCCCACAGGTGATCTTCATCACTGAGTACATGTCTTCAGGGAGTTTGAAACAGTTCTTGAAGAAGACAAAGAAAAACCACAAAACCATGAATGAAAAGGTACCTTTTTTTCCCTCTCTATGGCCATATTCCCTTAGAGCCATCAGCCCCTGGAAAGCCCCTTCAGGAGAGGATCCCTTTGAGAACCTTGTGGTAATGTGACCCTGGGGCCTAGTTCAGGTGCAGGTTCTCTGGGACTGCAGTTCTGTGCTGGTTGCTTTGCTGCCAGCAGCATTGCAGCTTCATATGTGTGATGTGGCAGCCCTATCCCTCTCCATGGGCCCTCCCAGGAAAGGGGAATGGTCTCTATGCAGGGGAAGACTCAGGAGGACAGGTGTGTTTCTGGACCCATGGGAATATGTAGAAACAAAGCTGAGCATGAGAGTATTGATCCTTTACACCTGTACTGGGTAAAAGCTTGGGTGCCACAGAATGGAGTGTGTATTTCTTCCTACAAGCAGGGTGTTAAGCACAGAAATACAGATCAGCTCTTTGTGGATGATTTCTATCCTTTTCCTTCTGTGTCTGCAGGCCTGGAAGCGATGGTGTACCCAGATCCTCTCTGCTCTCAGGTACGTGGGGTCCTGACCTTTAGATCCTGGCAGTTGGGACTGATGTGGCAGTGAGTGTGGGAACTGAGCACCAGGGAGCTCTGCAGAATATCCATCTTTATAACCCAGATCTCACCATGGCCAGGAGGATGTTGAAGAGATGACAGAGAAATGAAATTCCATGTGAGAGGACTGAGGAAAACTTTCCCAGTGTTGGCAGGCTGCAGCCCTGTGGCAGGCAGTGGGTTCACGGATACTGAGGCGTGGGGGGGTCTGCACATTTCTTGATAGTGTAGATCTTCTGCAGATCATCTTAGTGCAATGCAGCTGAGTAGACTGTGTTCTGGGTTTTAAAAGCTCTTTTCCACCTGAGCCAGAGTTGGTGAGTAGCTAATAAGGGCCTTGGAAAAACAATAACCTGGATGATGGAGTACAGCTCACACTCCACAGACAAAAGTCAGGTGCCAGTTTGTTAAATTACAGCAGTTGGTGAATTGTTGGGGTTCTAATACACTGCTGGGAGCTGACTGTCCTCATTTTGCTGGCAGCTGACATAAAGCCAGGCAGAGTGAGGTGCAAAACAGGGTGTAGCTGGGACCCTAACACTGAAAAGCTTTACTTGTGCCTGCTGGCAAATATGCCCAGTCCTGTGTGTACAGCACCAAGTGCCTCTTTGGTTCTCTATGGGTAGGGTTGGAATAAGGCTCTGATATTGTTTGTATAAAATTGTAATCCTTTTAGCACCCACCCAGCAGTACTAGGGTGGATGAGACAGTTTCTTTACCTCTGGTACCCTGAGTTTCTTGTGAACTGATCAGAGAAAGCTTTCTCTTTTTCTCCTGTGTTCTGGAGATTGATTGTTAGAGTCAGTTCCTCAATATTCCTGATTCTCTTCTAGCTAGAGGCTGAGGTAAAGTCACCTAATTATACCCCTCTGCTATTGTAAGTGCCTGACGTGCTCTTTGCTCATCTGATCTCTTCTGATGTTGCTTGAGATGGGGAAGGGGTGAAGGGAGAGATTCCAGGTCTTGGCAGTCCTTGACCAGTGCTTTGTTCTTCCTCTCCAGCTACCTCCACTCCTGTGATCCCCCCATCATCCATGGAAACCTGACTTGTGACACCATCTTCATCCAGCACAATGGACTGATCAAAATCGGGTCAGGTAAGGCTTGCTGGGGGTGCCCCTGCCTATCAGACAGACTGCCCAGACAGAGAAAGGGATCTACTCCTTTCCAGGTTCCCTGGCATGACAGGCATGTGTGTACATGTGCTCCTTCACTTCTGCATCAGGTGTGCCAGAGATTGGGAGTAGAATTTTCTGTCGATTGGTCCCCTCTCAGGTGCAGGAAAGACTAATACTGGGTACTGTTTGCATTTTTTATCTCAAGGGACTGACTCAGGAAATGATACTGAAACCTTGAAGTTTTGTAGATGCATTATCCATGGGTTCATCTGCTCCTCAGTATTTCATGTTAATACATGCAGAATTCCCTTCCCAGCACTGTGGAGCTTTGGGAGCTGTCTGGGTAGCTGTGCTCACTGAGGCCACAGGAGTGCTGCTTGTAGCAACCCACATTTATAATCCATCTGACAGACTCTGGCTGCAGCAAGTGGCTTGTCCTGGCATCCTCACTCCCTCAGGACTGGCTGCAGGCTGCTGAGCTGCCCTGGGCCTGGCTGGCACAGACATGCCCTGCTGGGGCAGCCATGCTGTGCTGAAATGGTTTATTTCATGAGTAAGCAGTGATGTTCCTGGCAAGGCAGTGCATCCTTGCATGCTCTGGTTTTATCACCTTTGGTATTCCCAAGTCTCTAAAAATCTGTCTGCAGTCAGGATGTGTTATGTCACACCTTTGACGTGACCTTTCAAGGGACAACTTTCCTACCTGTTTGATTTCTGCAAGTATTCTCAACCTAAGGAGTGGGTCTTTGCCTTCTTGGAGCCTTTGTTTGTATGAGTTTTGGTTTGATGTGGCAGTGTACAGGGAAGGATGCTCTGTTTTACCTGTTGTCCAAAAATAGTCTCTTCAGCTGCAGACCTGTGGCTTTTCTTCCCATCAAACAACGCCTGTGTTGTTGCTTTTTTCAGAACCAGGGTCTCTGTTCTCTGTAGCAAACCCCAATTCTTGCTTGTACCTGGGAGACAGGGCCATGGCAGGAGGAACACTCAGCTCCCAACCTGCCTGTAAACTTGGGGACTTGCTCTTTGCACAGGCTGATGTGATCATGGAATTCACTTTCTTTTCCTGACTTTGTCCAGGTGGAAAAGATTTCCAAGAGTGTGTACCTCTGGTATCTGTATGCTAGCAAATACAGCTGACTGCCTGGCATTCAGTTCAGGCCACTGATGGGAAGCCTGGAGTAGACTTGAGGACACAAGAAATCCTCTTTTTCTAGCTGAGTTTAGAAGTATCATCCAGCTGCCCTCATCCTGTGGGGCAGCCAGCACTGCTTCTAAAACCAAACCTAAGGAGCTGGTGTTGGAGCTTTCACCATAGGGAGGTCCTACAGGTCATGGGGTGAGCCATTCATGGAGTGTGTGGCTCCAGCAGTGCTGTTCAGAGGCTGCCTAGAAGGGAGGTGGTTCTTTGGGTGTGGGGCACTAATGGTGACCTCAGCACAGTTGCACCTTTGCTCCCTGCAGTTCCACAGAGTTTTGGTTCTGTCAGGCGTGGCAGGAGGGACACGGCAGTCACCCTGGTGTGCTCATGCCAGGAGCAGTGGGTGTCTGTGATCACAGCTGCAGGATGTCCTGGAGTGTGAGTGTGCAGCAGCAGTGCTCAGGTGCAGCTGTTCCTGAGCAAAGCACCCTGTTCCATAGCCTTGGGGTGCCTGGCTCATCTCACAGAAGTGAAGTGAATTATCTGGGAGGTTCTGGTCCTTTCTTAAACAAAAAAGGAAGTGAGTATGACTGGACTTGTGATCAAAAGAGGAATTCTCCAGATGGGAAAACTGTATCTCCAGTGGAGGCTGGAATTAGAGTTGACAATGTTGCAGGGTATATTCTTATTTCTGCAGTGCCCACCCAACCAGGAAAGGCAAAGCTGTGTTCCCATTAATGCTGGTTGTGTTGGAGTGTGAGCCTTTCTCTCCAGCACTGCTGCCTGCACAGTGCCAGACAGGCTGGGTTCATGTTTGAGCCCTGGAGCAACAGTCTCTCCAGGGTCACTGACAATGCCAGGCCCGTGTTTGCTGCTTCTTGTCCCTGTTCTGTACAGCTGGCTGGTATCTGAGCACTTCCCTGTGTTCACTTAAAAGCAGCAGGGCAGTAGTTCCTGTGGATATACGAGGCACAAGGATTCAGTGCACCATGATTTGCACTTTGCTGCTCTGTCCCCAGCCCCGTGCTGGCCACTACTCCCAAAGCTCCTCTCTCCTTGGCTTTGGCAAAGAGAGAATACTTGCTGAATCTGGGGCAAAAGGCTGGGTTAAGGTAGCTGCCAGTGTGCACTGCAGAACATCCTGCTGTCTTCTTGGGGAGAGCAGTGTCGTGTTGGAAATGACTGGTGCTGGTTCCTGTGATACCTGTCCATGTGTGGGAGCAGCCCTTTGCTCTTTGCTGCTCCCTTGGCTGCAGGAGCATGTGTCCTGGCTGGGACTGATCACTGTTTCTCTGTTCTGCCTGTAAATCTTGGTGTGTTGGGGGTCAGCTATAGAGGAAAAAGGGAGTGGGAAGCAGAAAGGATTTTGCATATTGCTTAAACACATTTGTTTCCTAACCTTTTTTTTCCAGTGCCCTAAAGTGCAAGTTAATAGATTTAAGAAGGGAAAGTGTGAACTGAGTGAGGAGCTTTGGAGAACTTGTGATGAGGATAGGAAAGACACCCACAGCTCCTAAACTTGCCACTGGTCTTCCCAGAGACGGGAATGTTCCAGCTGCTTTGTGAAGCTGCAGTCAAATGAAAAGATTCCCTTGTGAGAGGTCCAAGTTGTGTTCTGTGTCCTCCTCCACAGAACCCCTATGCAACATACAGTGCCTTGGTGGGTATCTGAGCTGTCTCATGAGGGGAGATGCTGCCAGGTGTGTTCCTGGGACAGACTGCTGGTGCTCCCAGTGGGAGGAGAGCAGCATGTTCAGGCAGGGTGCCTGGTGCTGTTGCCTGCTTGTGTTGGCATTTCTGTGAGGTGTTCCTGGGATTCTCACTGGCAGTGTAAGAACCACTCACAGGTGGAAAGAAGTGATGGGTTTGAATTAAAAATCCTTTTGGGCAGCTCTTGGACTGCCCCTACAGAAGGGAACACTCAAGCTGGAGTTTCAGTGTCCTCTGTGCCTCTCAGACACAGCGATGTATCAGCATGTGCTGAGTGAGACCTCAGTGGAATGCAGGGGGAGCTCTGTGGGGTGCAGTGCAAATCTCCCACTCATGGCTCCTCCAGGCACTGCTGTTGTGTGTCACTCCTTTCTGCACCACACCTGACCTTGGACTCATTATTTCATTGTGTCTGCTCAGTCTGCCCTCAGTTCCAGCCCATGGGGGCAGGACTCCTACTGGGTGTTATCTCTGCTGTGGCATCATGTGGCCAGGTGTGTGAGTGGGAGTTCTGTTGCTGAGATCCATGACCAGGAGAAGCTGCTGGGATGCAGACAAAGCAAGTTTGCTGCTGAAAGGGCAGGATAGGGTTTGCTAAGGGAGTGTAGGACACTCACAGAAAGAACAGAGTTTCCAGCTTGTTGGCCTCAGAGTCAGCCATAATCTTCTGCTTGGTCAGAGGTGCCTTGTCTCTCCTGCCCAGTCTGGTTCTTAGGTTGACACCCTGATGTTTGTTAGGTAAATTCCTTTTGAAGAGGTGGCTGGAGGCAGGGCCCAGTGCTCAGTCCTGTCCCTGTGTGCCCTGACTCTAACCCAGCTGTCTCTATGGATGTAAGTGCTTTGCTGTTCATCAACTCATTGACTTTATCTTGTTTTACTTCCCGCTCACGGGCTGCTCTGTTACAACAGTCTTTCATAGGATATTTGCTAATGGTGAGCAAACTTCTCCGCTCCTGTGATGTGACTCCACTTTTGTCATGTACATGATTTTATCTGTTTGTGTATCTGTATATATATATTTATATATATATAATTGTGTGTATATCTATATTTGTAACACACAAACATACACACTGATCTATTTACAGTGTTCCCTTGCTATAAGGCTGTATGTAAAACTGTTTGGCTTAGGTGCATCCTGCCTGGGGAGCTCGTGTTCTTTGCTGGGATGCAAACCGTTCCTGTGCCCTTGGCCAGAGCCTTACAGAGAGGGAGCACTGCCCTTTGTGAAGTCTCCTGGTTGTTAGTTCTCTCCCTCTCCGTGTCCTTAGCGTGTGCTAGTCCATGGGCCCTGTGCATGCTGCTCCCGCATGTCAACAAGCCATGCCTTGTGCTGAGCTCTTCCCAGTTAAACTTCCCACGCCCAGTAGGCTCTTCCCTGCTGCTGCTCTGCTGGCCTGGGCTGGGCCCCAGCCCTGGACTAGCCCCGCTGTGTGCTTGGCTATCCAACTGCTTGCTTGTAGTTTGAACTCCTTAGATGTGTTGGTTTTAAGATGAATGTTTCAGTGAATGTGTCTAGCTCCTGATGGCCAGAGCCCTCCCACCCCAAATGAGTCCCTGGGTTGAAGTAAGCTTGGCTATTGATGTTTCCCCAGACAAAGCTCTGGTTTTGGGGAGATGTGTGTATATGAGGAGGGAGTTGGGCTGGTGGGGGCCAGAGAAGGATTTGAGTGCTGGAATTTGTACCCCTGTTGCATAGAATACCATGTTTACATTTAAAATAATTATTTTATTTTCTGCCATCAAAGTTGTTCTCAATGGTTATTTGTTTCTACTGAGTTGGTAACCTACCAACCATCAGCTGGAAGCAGTGGAAAGGGAAGGGCCTGACCAATGGGGTCTGTGCCTTCTACGTGTTGGCAGGAGGACGTGGCAAGCCCCTCTGCATCCCCAGCAGAGCAGAGGTCCCCAAAAAGCTGAACCTGGGATTTGGTGTAGCTGAGGGGGATGGGGGTGTAGTTGGGGCTTGGAGTCCTGAGGAGGGCAGGTGTCTCTGGGCATGACTGCAGGGTGGCAGAGTGGCAGTGGGCAGCCTGATCTGGGAACAAGCCAATGGAGTGCAGATGTGACTGAGCCTGGGTTCAGTTGTGCTCAGGGCAGCAAGACTTAAGGCTGGTGGCTGTTTCTCCAAAATCAAGCCACCCCTGCGAGCAGAACCAAAGGCCCTGGTTCTCCCAGGCAGGAGGAGCCTGAGTCAGCACTCTGGAGGTGCAGGCAGATGCTGTGGGACCTGCCCTGTGCTAGAACAGCCCTGGCTGGCCTTGGAATTCTGGACTTTGCTGGGTGGTTCCTTGTGAACTTGTTCTAAGTCTGTTGTGCCACAAAGTACTGTTGATACGAGAGCTGGGAATTGTTTAAGCCTTAGATCTTGAACAGTGATTTGGGTTTGAAAACACTAAATACAGGGTATAAGGCTCCTGTTTTTCTTGAACATTGAGCTGATGAGGCTGTGAGTGACATGCTTTCACAACTAAGCTTATTTTAGTCATCGCTTTACTCCCTCGGCTTTTGTTGCCTGATCTTTAAAGACTTGTCATGCTGGTTTCCACATCCCTAACAGACACCTGAGGCACTTAGGTGATGCAGAAATAGGAGGTTACTAGGGTATCTTGGATCTGTCTTTTTTATTTTTTCAAGCATGGCAAGTGTGGTTTAGAGAAAAAATAAAGGATAATTGAAATCATTGGACACAGAAAAATCTGTTACAAAAATGGAAAATACTTTCACTCATGATGGCATCGATTTAGGAAGATTTAACATGAATTGATGTAGTTTAGCTTCTTGCTGTACAGTTTTGTGAGTCAAGCATGTCTCTACCAAGCCAAACATTTTCAGTTCCTTAGAAACTTGACAAACTAAGGCAGTTTCCAAGGTTTGTCTGTGACTACAGGTGCTACTGGGAATGGGATTGGGCAGGGAAATAGTTTTGAGTAGAACATTTTTGCTCAGAATTCTTCAGAAAGTCCAGTGTGGGATCCAGATTACTTTTTGGGGCAGGGGCTTTCTTTTTTAGAGGCTTTGTGTGCCATGGATCTGTATTGTCTTTGAGACTCAGTGGTGTAAAAGCCTCTCGCCGAGTGAAGACATTTCTCATTTGGGTTGTTCTTGGGAAACTGTTGAACTAACTGAGTGGAATAGAATGAAGTTGATTTTAATTGTAATGGACAGGCATCTCCTGCTGTAGCTGCTGCTGTAATTACTGGAGTGGCAGAAACAGTCCCGGAGACTTGCCCAGGGTTTCTGTGTAAGCACAGAGCTCAGGGCAGGAGGAGCAGCCGTGGGTAAGTGACACTTTGTGGGTTCAGTGCCTGGTTCGTGTTGGAAGTGAAGCTGCAGCTGCCCCTGACTGACCATGTGTGCTCTGATTCAATGTGTTTGAGGGAATGGTGAGGCTTTAAAGTTAGATTTAGTGGTAAGAACTGGTGGTCTTCTTGCAAAGATATGCCTCCTACTATGCTGTGATGGTAATAAACTTATTTTTATTTTGCAGAAGATTTAAAAACTGTCTCCTGCTCTGTGTACCTTCCTCCCTTGCTCAGTGTACCCTCTGTGTGCTGCTGTGACTCAGCTCACTCGTGAAAACACCAGAAAACTATGATCTTCTAGATTGGTTGTCATTTTCAGTTAAACAGGACATTTTAAAAGGTTTAAATGTCTAGGTTTAGTGCTCCAGGCTATGGAACATCCCTTTTCTGAGATCAGTGTTATTTTTGTGTTGCATTCGAGGCACTGCTGCCTCAGCTTTGGTGGACTTTGGTTTTGTTCTGCCTTTATGTGACTTTCCCAGTGGATCAGGGGACATGAATTATAATCATCCATGTCTTCATTCACCCATTTAGGTATTAGCACAGCAGTTGCAGGTATCTGCTCATTTTGGAGACCTGGGATTGAAGGCTTTGAGAACCTCAGTGGTTCAGGAGGCTTCTTCATGCCAGTTCTGGAAAGATCAGTTTGAACATAAACTGGACAAGGGCAGCCTGGGGTGGCTGATCCTGCCTGGGCAGGGAATGTGTTCTCAAGGGGTCCCTCCCAACCTGGACAAGTTTGTGATTTAGACCTGGAGCTGTGTGGGCCAAGCGGTGTTTCCTCTCTGGCTCCTCCTTCCAGGGGTGAGCTTTCCTGTGGGTTAAGTCTCCCAAGGTCCCCTTGGCATGTTGTGCAGCAACAGTAATCACAGATGTGGAGTTTGAAATTTGGGAAAGTTGAACTAGAAATTCTAAAACTCATGGGCTCTAATTGGATTTTAGTGGAATGTCATTTATACTGGTTCATTTCCCATTTCTGTTATGCAGAGCTGCTCACAACAGATCATCATTTTCAGTCACATTTCTGAGGACTTTGTTATCCAGTGTATGTCTGTCTTCTGGGAGTAGAGGAATCTTCCAAAGTAGCTCAGGCTGTGGCATTTCAGTGAATGTCTGTTCTTGTTTATTGGATTGCATGTAATTCTTGCACTGTGATGTGAAGATTTTTATCTTTTTGATATCAATACTGTGTTGCAGTCAGATGTTGCAAGGGTTTTCATGGTCAGTGGGACCTTCATTCCTGTGGCCTAGAGCATGGAACTTGGTTTTGGGTGCAGGTTTCAGATGTCCAGGTATGCTTTGTTTGGGATGAAGTTGTTTGTATCATGAACTTTTCTAGATAAAATGCCAATAAGCTCCTAAGTCCCCACTTAAGAGCCTGCATGCAGCCAGAATTGATGGGTACTAATCTTACAAGTTCTCTTTATCTGTTCTTGTGTTTCCTGCTCTGCCTATTTCCACTTTCTGCTTCTGTGTAATGGATGTGGTCAAACATGTCAGGTTAAAATTCTGAGTGCTCTTTTACTTGAACATAAAAATGCCACCCACTGCTTCATGAGAAATGACACAGTGTGATCCCTTCATGGCACAATCACACAGGTGAATGTGCCTTGGCCCCAGTGGTGGCTGATGATGCCCTGGGCTGTGTTAGGCAAAGCATTGCCAGAGGAGGAAGGGGATGGTCTTGGCCCTCTGCTTGGCACTGCTGAGGCCACCCTGGAGTGCTGGGCCCAACTGTGGCTCTCCAGGACATGAGGGACAGGGATGGGCAGGGGGAGCCCAGTGAGGGTCCTGGGATACTGCAGGGCTGGAGTGTCTGTGCTGGGGAAAGGCTGTGGGAACCTGGGCTGCTCAGCCAGGAGCAGAGTGGGCTCAGGGCATCCACGGCTGTGGCACCTGCAGGGAGGTGCCCCAAGGTGAGCCAGGCACTGCCAGGGGTGCCCAGGGACAGGATCAGAGGCCACAGCATGGGATGGACCCTGGAAGGTCCCTCTGGACCTGGAACACCATCTTCAGTGTGGTGGTGGCACAAGCAGTGATGGAGTCTCCATCCTTGGAGCTACCCAAAAGCCATCTAGACATGGTCTGTGGCAACCAGCTCTGGCTGTCCCTGCTGGAACAGGGGGTTGGGCAAGGTGACCTCCCCAGGTCCCTTCCCACATGAGCCATGCCATGTTTTCATGATTATGTATTAATTTCTATGGAGAGGTATCCTTATCCGGTTTTTATGTGACGTCAGATCTCTGTTGCTAGTGCCACTGGTTCTGCTCCAGAATGTTTGCTCTGGAGTGAACCATAGGCAGTGGTTAGCAGAGATTGGTTATTGTGCTGGGAAGCAATGTCAGTGGATGTGGCAGGGGTGAACATGTGTGTAAGCAGCCTTTACCTGGAGGGCTTTACCTGGCTCTGGAAACTGTGTGTAATGAACTTTTCGTATGCTGAACCTATTTGCCCTTTCAGCTCATGATACTCAACTGTTAAAAATAATAAAATCCTGTTGCTTCTGGTGACTCAGTGTTGCAAGTATTTTGCAAACACCATTTGTCATCCCTGATACAGATCTGAGGGTTGTAGGTTGCTTGTATTCTGTGATCAGCTTAAATCTGCCACTGCTTTTCCTGTTGGACTCTGTGTCTGTTTGCTGTATGCTTCTTTTTATTCCAAATAGCTTCCTAGTTCCTTATTTTCTGGGCCTTGCCCTCCCTAATAAAAAAGCTTTTGTCATCGTTGTGTGCAGAGGAAGTGAGCTGTGAAATGTCCTGGGTTTGTGCAGTCTTGTACCCTTTGGCAGGAGTGAAAGTGTCTCGAGCATATGAGTGTAGAGGATAATAATGTGGCCTTGTACCTCTCCTGGCCTTCTGGTCACCCCTTTACAGCAGCAAAGAGATGGTCTTGGGTTCAGCTGATAATTTGTGGGTCCCTGTGGTGCTCGTACAGTGATTAATTGTCCCACTGCTGGATTGCACAGCAAGTCTGGGACAATCTTAGAGGTCATTTTGTTGATTGTTCTTGCTGTTACCTGGTTTTCCTCTGCTTTCTGAGCCTGCTGAGATCTCTTGGATAGGGTGGTGAGCCTTTTGCTGAGGAGCAGACTCAGTGCTTTGGAGCACAGTCATACCCTTGCAGGAGCCCAGGCAGCTTAGTGGCTGCTGCAGGAGGAGAGGTAGAGCCGTGGGGAGGACTGTGGGGCTGGCCATGAGGCATTGCTGGGAAGGGCTGTGGGGAGAGCTGTGGGACAGGCTGTCCTTCCTGCCTGCAAGGAGGAAGTGCTGAATGCAGAACAAAGGCAGGTGTGAGTTGGACACCAGATGCTGCACAAGAGGGAAATGCCCTCTGCAGCGTGGAGTGTTCTGGAGTGCCCAGGCACTCTGCTAAACCTGCCATGGGGACAGCTGGGAAGGAGTGCCACCACTGTGTCCTTGACTGGCACTGCTGATAACTGTTAGGTGCTCTGACGAGCCTTCCACTTAACTGTGGCCAGCTCTGCATGTCCTTGGGAGTTTGAGAAGTCTGACCAGCTCTGCATGTTCCTGTAGGAATGCTGATAATCTCTCTTTATTCTTTTGTTGTCAGATTGAGTTCAGCTTGCCAAAGGCAAGTTGCTTGTCCTGCCTTGTGCTGTGCTCTTCCTATCACCTGCCCTGCACAGACATTGTATTTGGCTAAACCTTTTTCCTAAAATTCATCTTTGCTAATTCCCCAGCAGACTGGTCAGTCCCATGGGGCTGTGTCTTGCAGTCTGCCCCTTGTTGTCACCTTGTGGCTGAGAAAGACACATTTGTTGTTAATGTTGGTGGTCTGGCTTTCCTTTGTGACCTTCATTGTTTGTCCTGCTTAATATAACCATCCTCAGCCATGGTCCATCCAATCTCCCACAGTGTGAACCAGCACAAGATCCAGCAGGGAGTGACAGATAGCAGCTGTGTGTGAGTTGGGCAGGAGAGCTTGTGTCACAGGTACCTTCAGGTGTGTGTCCTTACCTTGTACAATCAGGAGCTTGGGTTCAAATGTAGGCTCAAGTGAAGCTCTCAAGCCCCTGACAGTGTTAAGTGGCCTGTGCACTGAGGTGATGGACCTGCAATAGCAGAGGGACCAGACTGGACCAAACCCAAAGTCTCTTGTCCCAGCATCTAAAATCCTGTCACCAGTGTAACAGCTCTTCTGCCTGCTGTGAATGTGCTTGCAGGGAGTTTTTCAGAGGGGACCTCAGAAGCAGGTTGTGCTGTCCGTGACACAGAGCAGGACTGTGTCTGCAGGGCTGTCCCTGCTCAGCTCTGAGGTATACAGGAGGTTCTGGGGGTCTGATGCTATTGCTCTGCCCCTGCACTTCCTCAGCTCTGGGATAACAGAGCACAGTGGTGCCTGGCACTTCAGCCAAGCTGCATGTGAGCTGGGATATAAAGGTTTGGAACAGGCAGATTCCTTGCCAAGTGTGGCTGATCAAATCCAGCTGCAGAGCTAATCTCTTCAACGGTGACAAAAACACTTCAGTGGGACTCAGCAAGTTGGGAGGCACAAGGACCAGAGTACCAGAGGGGACAGGTCCCTTGCTGACCTACAGCAGCAAATTCAGAGCTGCCTGGCTGCGTGGCCAAGCAGGAGGTTCCCACAGACAGTTTGAGCCGAGCTCTTTCCAGAAATGCTCATGCCACTGCAGAAGGTCTGTAAGACCTGGATGCAGAGGATCTC
Source organism: Campylorhamphus procurvoides (assembly GCA_013396655.1). Classification (NCBI taxonomy): domain Eukaryota; kingdom Metazoa; phylum Chordata; class Aves; order Passeriformes; family Dendrocolaptidae; genus Campylorhamphus; species Campylorhamphus procurvoides. The sequence goes on from WBMV01000519.1 coordinate 168,251, forward strand.
ATTATCAAACCCTTAATGAAGCCCAGCCAGCCATTACAGGTGGAGACTGCTGGGCTTCCACTCTACCTGCCTGTCTGGTGTGGGAGTGCCTCAGTTACCACACCATCGCTGCTGAGATTTCTGTTGATAATCTGGTCTGTGATTAATTACTGCCTCATCCTTCTCCTTAAATGGGCTCAGGAGCCAAGAACAGAGTGGCCAGAGAGTGGACTGGCCCTTGCCATCCAGCACATGGTTGTAACAGGATTTAAAGACACACTGAAAAGTGAAACAGATCACAACATTGCATGGAAGGTGACTGTCCTTGGCTCGTTCTGCTCCACATTTGGCAGGATGGGACTGTCAGGTTTGGGGCTCCTGTTTCCTCTTACAATCCATGGTACTGATAAGAAAGGTAAAATGCATGGAAGATTTAGGAAACAGCGTATTTTCTCTCCCCAGACTGTCTGTTTCACCCCCAGGTCCCTCTGCCATGTCTGCAGTAGCTGTAGGTTTAGCAGGTATCACAAACACCTGTATGATAGTTCCTGTACACTGCATCCTGCACAGAGACATCCAGGATTCCCATAAGCAACAATATAAATCTGATGTTAGAACAGAATGGTTTCTGAAGCCTTAAATACTCTCTTTAGAAGGCCTGGTATGAGAGCCCCATGTGCTGGATGAGCTGCAGGTGGTTTGCTCCATGTCCTGAGGCTGGTGCTGGACAGATGCTTGTGATGGAGTAGGGGCTGCCCCAGGGAGGGGTTGGCTGGAGCAGCCCAGGAACACATTAGAGGACTGGGCAAACTCCAGTTGTAACTTATGCAGGAGTGTGAAATACAAAGCTGCAGAGAAGTCCAGAGCTCATCATTTGGGAACTGAGGAGGATCAGGTGTTTGCTGGCCACTTGAGAGGGTTTTGAGCCACTTGCCATGTAGAGAGTGTTGAGATTCATTGGTGGGGCAGAGTCCCCGGTAGACAGAAATGTGGTAAGCTACTTGTGAATGGTTGGTTGGCAAAGAAGCCACTGGCCATTGGAGCAAGTTCTGCTTCCAGCACTCAAAACAGATAAAATGATTTGTATGAGCCATGTAGCAAGGCAGAACTGAGTTACTGAGGGTGGTCCTTCCTGTCTGACCAGAGCCCAAAGAACATCTTTCCTCAGAGAGTGGGAACTAGTTTGGTCTCATTCAGCTGGGAATTCTCTTTGGTGTGGAAAAATACAGGTGGTTTGGCATGTCCTGGGTGAGCCCACGTTGTACCAGTATGGACCAGGACTGATTGTGATTGCCCAGGTGGGTGAGCCTGAGACTGGGGGACTGGGCACACTGAGAAACACTGAGGTGGGCAGGGAGCCTCTAATGAGTGGTAGCTCTGTGCTCTCTGCCCACCTCAGTGTGTCTCCCTGCCAGAGACAGCTCCTTAGTTTTGGAGGGTTGTTTGCAGTCTCTGCAGAGGTGGCTGTTCTGAAGGCTTATCTTTCATGGGGGTCCATACATGTGCTTTGCTCGCTGTTCTTGTGGCCACAAGTTATTCCCTCCCTGTAGCTCTGAGTGGTTTGTAGAGGTGCTGGCTGCTGGGAGGCCTCTGAGCTCAGGGTGGTCACCTCCCCCCACTTCAGCAGCTTGGCTTGACTTCTGGCCAGAGGCACTCTGGCACCACTGCCTTTCTGATATGTGTAAGAGTCACCTGGCAGGTCCATCCTCCCAGAACCCTGAGGTGACTGATTGCAGTGACTTTGGCATCTCTGGATGTTCCTTGGGCTGCAGTTTTGGATGAGTTGCTTGTGACAAATGGGGTAGATCTGATGGAAGTTTGGCACTTCAACTGGGAGTCGTTCCCAGATTGTCTTCCCACTAGGCAGCAACTGTGGTCTCCAGGTTTGCCCTTGGAAGGTGATGTTAAGCTGCCAAGGAAACAGTATAGGAATGTATCGGTGCAGGTCACTGAAGAGGAGGGCTCTGAAGAGCCACCTTAACTCCACTGTCCTGCCCCTTTGGGCACCAAGGGTCCTGGAGTTGCAAGTGTTCCCTGTTTCCTGTATCCTAAGTATTCCTGACTTTATTCTAGTGGCACCGGACACGATTAACAACCATGTGAAGACCTGTCGTGAGGAGCAGAAGAACCTGCACTTCTTTGCCCCAGAATATGGAGGTATGGCATGGCTGTGGCCCCAGGCCTGGGGTTGTTGGCTTTACTGGTGCTTCCAAGCTGTTCTGCATCTTGTTCTCAGCTCCAGGCTCCTGATGGGTGTCACAGTAACAGTTCTGAGCAATTTGCATGCAGAAATGCTTCAGTTCCTCTGTCCTTGCATAGTAGAGGGGGGAGAAGCTTCAGGACTGTCCCAGCCTGGTGAAGAGAGGGGCTGCTGAGAGCAGGACTGAATGATAACACCACTGTTTCTGTGTTCCAGAAGTTGCCAACGTCACCACTGCTGTGGACATCTACTCCTTTGGGATGTGTGCACTGGAGGTGAGTGTGGAACAAGGGCTGTGGGACAAAGAGGCTGAATCTGAGGAAGGAGATGGCTTTAGAGAAAGTGTGGCCATGGGTGGGTCAGCTTGCTGACAAGTGTGTTTTGTTCTCAGAGCCAAGTGCACTTTGCCTTGGAAGGATCCCTGTGGAGGCTCCCACAAGTGCCTTACTAAGAAGTAAATTATTCAGTGTTGTGTGGTTCTTCCCAAAACTCCTAAGGGGTAATGAATAACTTCTATGGGTCTTGGCCAGTCCTAAGGTCTGACCCACTGATGGGTGGGAACAGTCACTGCTGCCAGTTGTACGTAATGTCCATGTACACTCCCAGCCAGGGAGTGCGTGTTCCCTCTGTAGTCCATCACTTTTTCTGGGCCAGCCTGTGTCCATCTGATAGACGTGCTGGTTGCAGTCAGTGTGAGTCGACATACCTGGATGTAGCAGCCTTGTGGTTCCTCTGGCCTTGCAGTCAGGAGCCCCAAGTCCAGGAAGTTGTCATAAAGAGCCAACACAAAGAACTCTTAACCTGTGCTGCATGTTCAATAAATGAAGTGGGAAGAGGACTGTGGAAAGATGCCACTTTTAGGAAACAAAACTTGAGCTGAGTCTAAAGACCTTCTCTGCAATATTCTCCAGCCTTTCCTAGCTGGGAATTCATGTCTGTGTTGGCTGGAACCCATTATGGATGCATTGTGTGCTTGCTCTTCTGCTGTCATACAGAGCTATTCACACAGCCCGGAGGGACACTGTCAGATCCTGGTGGTGATCCAGCCACTGCTTCATTAGAGGATGGAATCATTAAGTAGAATGACAGGCCAATGGATCATGAGGTTCAGAATGGGAACACTTACTGGCCAGGATGCTGCTGGCAGAGTTCTTGGGTCTCCCTGGCAGTCTGTCGGGGTGCTAGGAGTGAGCTGTCGTAATGAGGCACCATTTTCTCTGTCTCTCCAAACTATGACCTTAAATAGCCCCAAACAGCTTGGCTGTGGTGATCTGATGCTTGATAGTGGTCTCCTTGAACTCTCTTCCCTGCAGTCTCTCGTTCCCAGTGGAGGCTGATGCTCTGCTCTGTGTTTGCAGATGGCAGTGCTGGAGATTCAGGGGAATGGGGAGTCATCCTACGTGCCGCAGGAGGCCATCAACAGTGCCATCCAGCTGCTGGAGGACCCCTTGCAGCGGGTGAGCAAGGGGGGTCAGCACCCTGCACTGCCCTGGTGGCATTGCCCTGGTGGCATTGCTTGTGGTCTCATGCTGGTTTTGTCTTTAGGAGTTCATTCAGAAGTGTCTAGAGCAGGACCCTGGCAGGCGCCCGACAGCCCGAGAGCTCCTGTTCCACCAGGCACTGTTCGAGGTGCCATCACTGAAGCTGTTGGCTGCTCACTGCATCATTGGGCACCAGCGTGAGTACAGAGCTCTGGGAACCACATCGTCTCACTGGTTTGGGTTCTGCAATGCTTTGCTGAGCTGTCAGTCCAACTGGCTTCCCCAGAACCACCCTCCCTGCTGCTCTGCATGGTCAGGGATCCGGCCATAGGGTGTGGCTGTGGGGCCAGGAGGGCTGTGGTGCCTCGCCTGCCCCAAGAGCATCTGTGCTTTTCATTGCTTTGCTGAGGCTGGAAAGGAGCTGCAATTGTTCTAACTTTTCGTTTTTTTAAAATAGATATGATTCCTGAAAATGCTTTAGAGGAAATGACCAAAAACCTTGATATGAATGCGGTGTTGGCAGAAATCAATCATGAGGACAGGGAAGGAGTGAAGATGATGTGAGTCCTTGTGGTGTGCTCTGGGGGCCTTCAGAGGGGGAGCAGTGCTGGGACACTGGGCTGAGTGCTGCAGAATCTGTGTGGGACTCTGCCCTTCACTTAAGTGTTGGTGTTTTACCACTGAGGGAGACAATGGAAGCTGAGGGATGAAGGAGAAGCTGCCTGTCTGGGTACACACAGTTATGGGGAGACTCCTGGGTGGAAGAAGACCTTGCATGCCTGTTTTGGGAGCAGATTCCATGTAGCTCAGATGTGAATTGTTTCCCAGGTGGATGGATGGGAAATTAGGCTGCTGTAGTTGGAACAATACTCAGTGAAACATGGCTGAACAGTCTGGGGAGGTGCTCAGACCAATTACAGCCTTGTCAGATGAAGTCCAACACCAGTGGAGCAGCTTATTCCACACTCTGCACAGGGAAAGGCAGTTTGGGCAGCTGTCAGTGACACCCAGCACCACTTACACTGTGGAGGTGGCTCCCTAAGGGAGTAACTAATACATATGGAGCAAGTAGAGTGCCAAAAAGTGATGTGCATTTTGGATAGCAAAGCCTTGGCTAGTTGAGGGATTAGCTGAAAAGACTAAGATGTGAGTATTCCAGAGAAGTCCAGGGTGCTCCCAGGGAAGCCCAGAGTTATGGGATGCTCAGGCTGCTGAACCAGACTAACCAAAGTGACAAGGAAGAACAGCTCTGTCTGTTTGAGCAGCATTCTGAGTCATAAAGACCCTTTTAAAAACTGACCTTTCAGTTGTCGTAGTGCTAGGAAATAATGCTTCAAAGCAGCCTTGAGACAGGTTTGGCTATTCAAAGTGTCTGTTGCAATGATGGGGCTGGTGTGGCAGGTGTCTGTGAAACACCTTGCCAGGAACAGTGTCATTGGGTCACCTGCTAAATAGCTGTGCATTGGGGAGGTGAGACTGCTCTGCCCTAACTGCTGCCTTGTCCTTCTGTGGGTAGTTGTGTCCTTAGGGTAAGATTGGAGCCTGTCCTATCTGTGGCTGCCTCTGTCCATACCCATTCTGCCCATGTACACAGTGCAGGACATGGGGATTTGAAACTGCATCCCAGGAGGCCCAGGTGGATGGCACTGTGAGATCACCTCTCATTTCAGGACATTTTGGTTTGTTTTTCAGCTTCTCCCAATCTCCAGCATTGGAGCTGGACAAGTTCCTGGAGGATGTGAGGTAAGAGGGTTTTTTTAAAGGGCACCTTTAACTGTGCATGAGACTGAAAAAATTTCAGAGAGCCATAACCTCAGACCCTGCTCCTTTCTTGTAGGAATGGAATCTACCCTCTCACAGCTTTTGGGATGCCACGACCCCAGCAGCCTCAGCAGGTTGTGGTGAAATCTCCCATTGCTCCCCCATCAGTGAAAACCCCAACTCCAGAACCTGCCGAGGTGGAGACCCGCAAGGTGAGTGCTGGGGGCTCCATTCCCCCCTGCTGTCCCTGGGCAGGGTTGCCAGGCAGGTACTCACAGGGGTGTCTGTGCCTCTGTTCCAGGTGGTGCTGATGCAGTGTAACATCGAGTCTGTGGAGGAGGGAGTGAAGCACCACGTATGTTCCTCTGTCTGTCTGAGCTGTGGGGGGACTGGGGCAGCTCTGCAGGGCTCATGGCTCTGCTGTGCTGCTGGTACTTGGGGGGACCCTGTGCTTGCCACACCTGCCCCTGTCTGACTCAGGCCTGTGCCTGCCACTGACCTGTGACCTCAGCCCTCCCCTGGGTCCAGGCTCCTGTGTGGAATGGTGTTGCTGGCTGCAGTGCGGGGTGAAACTGGCAGAGGGTACTCTGTGAGACCCCTGTGGGGCTCTGGAGGGGTGGTTCCCATTCCTGGGGGCATTTCTGGGGGTGCTTTGGGCTGGCTGTGGCAGAGTGCAGGACTGCAGTCCCTCATGAGAACTTCTGTGCCCTGCAGCTGACACTGCTGCTGAAACTGGAAGACAAGTTGAATCGACACTTAAGCTGTGACCTGCAGCCCAGTGAGTACTTTCTTCAGCTCAATAAATACCTTTCTGACCGTGCTGAGGTGCACTGTGGCCAGCAGTGTGCTCGGACTGGGGACTGACACCCTTCCTTATGTTGCAGATGACAACATCCAGGAGCTGGCAGCTGAACTGGTCCAGCTTGGATTCATCAGCGAGGTAAGGAAGGGCTCAGGTAGAGCTATAGGCCTGTGTTCCTTTCTCAAAGTTCAGTGATTTATGCCAGATCAGCCCTTTTCTGGGAGGGAGGCAGGAGGAACAAGCCATGTCCCTGCCCTGGTCGGCTCCAGCCACGCTCCCAGCTCTGAGTGGACAGAGCCTACCCCTCACTTTCCTTGTTCTCTCCAGGCTGACCAGAGCAGACTCACCTGTTTACTTGAAGAGGCGTTTAGCAAGTTCTACTACACTCGGAACGGAGCCCTGACGGCAGTGACGGTGTCGTCTTAGCCCCACAGCTCCTGGGGGGCCAGTGCAGCCTCGCTGCCTGCGCCCCCCTGTGTGCCCCCCACTGTCGGGCACCGCCAGCCCCCAGCTGCAGTGCTTGGAAGCTCCTCCTGCATGTGCCGTGGCTGGGCTCAGCGACAGTTCTCCCTGCCCGCCTCCTCAAGGGGACTTTGCGCATCAGTATTATTTCCAGCCCTGTTTTTGTTGGGATTTTGCCCAGGTCGTGCTGCAGAGCTGAGGCCTGGCTCGGGGTGTTCTGCAGCCCCACTCATGTGCATGGAGTTTGTTCTGTTTGAATTGTACAAAGTGTCTTTTGCACAGCACAGAAATGGGTTTTTTTCTTTTTTTTTTTTTTTCTTTTTTAATTTAAAAGTCAGCAGGGGTGACCCCCTGGGCCCCGCACCCTCCCGCACCCCCGTCCCTGCCCCGTTCCCGGCCCGCGGGGCCCGGGGGTGGCCGCGCTCCCGGCGCTTCGCTCCGCCCGCGGCTGCACTTTTGTTTACTGGTTCGGCCCCTCCATCCCCTGCCCTCCCTGCGGGGGCTGCGGCGGGGCCGGGGCGCGGCTCCTGCATCTCATTTCTATCATTTCCTATTTTTAATAAACTGTTTTGTAAATACGCGAGTGCCGCCTCTCTGCGGGCGGGGCGGGCCGGGGGGGCCGGGCCGGGCTGTGCCTGCCCCGGGGCGGTGCGAGGAGGAGGAGGAGGAGGAGGCGGCTCGGCCATGGCCGGGGGGCGGCAGGGCCCGGGGGCGCTGGCGGAGCCGCGGCGTTTGATGCGCTCGGGGCTGGGGCTGATCGTGCTGGGCCACGGCAGNAGGATGTGAAAGGTGTGAGAAGCTCATCCTAAAGCAAGGCTGAGCCGCCCTGGAAGAAGCAAGAGACAGTGTGTGCTCTCTAGGAGCAAACACTTGCCGGGCTCCCTTGCTCCCGTGACTCTGCAGGGCAGCTCTGCAGGGTTAGGGGTGCCCCCCAGCCCCACCCGCTGTTCTCGCTGCCCGCAGCACTGGACCCTGCTGAGCGTGTCCCTGCTGAACTGCCTGCTGTCCACGGCGTGCAGNTGCCATGGCCGGGGGGCGGCAGGGCCCGGGGGCGCTGGCGGAGCCGCGGCGTTTGATGCGCTCGGGGCTGGGGCTGATCGTGCTGGGCCACGGCAGCCTCGTGCTGGGCGCCATCGTGCACGGCTCGGTGCTCAGACACGTGGCCGGGGCTCGCCGTGCCGTCGCCCCCGAGTACGCGGCGGCGAACGTGGTGTCGGTGTGCTCGGGGCTGCTGGTGAGCCGGGCGGGGCCGGGGGGGCGGCGGGTCCTGCCCGGCCCCCGCTGAGCGCTGCTCTCCCCTAGAGCATCGGCGCGGGCATCGTGGCCATCCTGGTGTCGCACAACCTGTCCCGGGCGGCTCTGGTGAGTGCGGGGCCCAGCTGAGCCGGCAGCCGCTCCCCTGGACCTTGGCCCCGCCGGCTCCTTCCGCCTCCGCGGCGCTGCCGGGGCTCGATGTGGCCCTGCCCGGCTCGGGCACCGGGGGGGCGGCAGCGCTGCGATGGGCGAAGCCGCAGCCGGGTCGGGGGTCCNACTGGACCCTGCTGAGCGTGTCCCTGCTGAACTGCCTGCTGTCCACGGCGTGCAGTGTGGGGCTGGCACTCGCCATCGCGCTCACGGTGCACGGCCGGGGCACACACCTGGTCCGGGGCTGCAACAGCTCCGCGCTGCCCGCGGACGCCCGCACAGCCATTGCCACCAACGACTGTCCCTTCAACACCACCCGCATCTATGTGAGTCTGCGGGGACACCGCTCACCCCCGCTCTTCCATCAGCCTCTTTCTGTCTCTGCTTTCTCCCCTTTTTCCTTATCTTTGTCCTCCTTTCCCCTTCTCTCCCCCGCTGCCTGGCACACACGCAGCCCGGTGCGGTGTCCCTGCTCTGCTGACCCGCCGCTCCGCAGGACACGGCGCTGGCCCTCTGGTTCCCCTCGCTGCTGCTGGCGGCCGCCCAAGCCCTGCTCTCGGGCAGGTGCTGTTTGGTCGCCCTGGTCCTCCGGGGCATCGGGCCCTGTGCACACAGATATGGCAGAGAGCAGGTACGCCCTGACAAGCCACAGGTCTCCCTGTATCTGCCCCACAATTGCTGCCTTTGTGCTGCATTTTGAAGGTGCTGGATTCTGCTGGGACCAAGCAGGCTGTGTGGCAGTGGGAGGGGCGGGATGCTGAGTTGGAACTTTAGCCAGCCTTGGTGCCAGGCTGGCACCCCTTCATCTTGAGTTGTGGAGAGACCCTCTTCTTCGTGCCCCTGACAGCCAAGCTTGTTCTTTCCTTGTGTAAATGCTGCCCATCACACACCCTTGCTGCCCTCCCCTTCTTTTTTGCCTTTTTCCTTTTTTTTTTCCTCTCTAGCTGGCCAAGCCAAGTGCAGCGATGGAGAGGCCACCCCGAGAGAGGCAGCAGCTCCTGGCAGGGCTGGCTGAGTCTCGTGCCTAGCTGGAGAGGTGAGAAGAGTGCATGGACCACACTTGGGGATGGGGGTGCAGGCTCTGCCATCAAAAGGGCTCCTCCCCACCCCAGCCCACCAAAACACCTCTTCCCAAGCACACAGCCAGAGGCAGCGGGGCCCTGCATCACAGCCTGGCACTTACATGGGCTCCTTCACTCCAGGTGGTGCTGCAGGAATGCTGTGATCCAGCAGGGTGACATCACACCTGCACCATGCTCCTGCTATGGTGTTGGTGTGGGTAAGGTGGGCTGCAGGGTCAAGGGCTGTGCCTTCTCTCTGCCCCAGCCCCACCACCACACCTGGAACAGATCCTGCAGGTCAGAAGGTGCTTGGGGTTCCAGATGCTCTCCCCTTCTCTCCCCAAGCTGCCAGGCTCTTTCTGGCACGCTGAAGGCTCTGTCAGGCATTATGGGGGCAGGCAGAGGTTTTGGGGCCCAAGTCCTGGTGGCACCACAGGCAGGTCAGCTGGCTGTGCTTGTGCTCAGGCAAGGCAAAGAACAAGGTGAACAATCCCTCTGGTGTGAGCCTCTGGTTTTCTTGAGTAAAAAAAAGTAAAATAAACTTTTGCTTTCCACACTGGCTGCTGTGAGTGGCTTTGCAGGGCACGTGCTGGAGCTTGGCCTGCTGAAGGAAGGACTGTGCAGCTGCCAGGAGAGCCCATCTCCATGCCCACCACTCAACAGGCACAGGCACATTGACAGAGCTGTAGTCCCAGTGTGACAGTCACCCACTGGGGTGGATGTTTGAGACCCGTGTTCAGGGTTACAGCCCTGTGCCCCAGCAGGTGCAGGTGTTTGGGTTCAGCATCCCCTGGCAAACAGGAGCATGGCAAGATGGAGATACACGTTTATTGAGGGTGAAAGGGGAGGGTGCTGAAGAACTGGCCTGAAAGCTGCTGCAGTCCTGCTCACTGGAAGGAGAAGCTGGTGCTCGGGAGGCCCCCACACCACCGTCGGAGGAACTCGATCACATCCTGGCCTGCAGGGCTGTGGGATGTCTACAGAACAAGAGAGACCTTGGCAATGGCAATGGGGGCCCCCTGGCCCATTGCCTGAGAGCACCCTAGGGGCTGGCAGAGCTGGGTCAGTGAATGCTCACCCAGCAGTATGTTGGGAGAGTGCAATAAACCTCCCTGGGAGAGTGACTCTCACCCAGGAGGACTGTATTGCCAGCATGAGGGGCTGAACCCACACCCACAGCCCATCTTCCTGCCCCACGGGGTCCCGGCTTACCTTGACAGCCATCACGAACTTGTACCACGTGTCCTTGTTGACTTCTCGGCCTGGCCTCAACTCGATTTTGTTTCTTAGTACGGGGTATCCTGGGCACAAAGAGACACATTCGGAACAAGCTGACCTCCACAGCAGACCCCTACCTGGTGCATCCTTTTGCTCTGCCATGGCTGGGGCTGCCCCCATGCCATAGTGTGCAGGGGAATAATGCTGCCTCAGGCTTTAGGAGACCAGAATGAAGAAGGGGCAGGATCAAATTAAGATGAAGGCTGAACTGCCCCTGGGCAGGGACACCCAAGTGAGTAGGTCAAACAATGGCACTCAGCTCCTGACTTTTAAAGCCTGTTCCTGGTGACCTGCTCTCCCCTCCCCTCTCCTCTAAGTCCTGCACTGCAGTTCAGTACTATCTGAAGTGTGCACATGGGGAACAGAACTTGCTAGAAGGGACAGTGTTTGTAGAGCAGGGCAGAGCTGCCCGTGCACAAGTATCTGTGGCAGCCAGCATGGAGTCCCCAGGCAGAGCTGTGCCAGCCTGAGCCATCACAATCAGATACAGTGGCTGAGGTCAGAAGGGTTCTGGGGTCCAACTCCCTGCTTAGACAGGGCCACCCCAGCCCAGGACTGTGTCCAGAGGGCTTTTGACCATCTTGAAGGATGGAGATGCCACAACTTCTGTGCAACCTGTTCCAGTGCTCAGCCACCCTCACAGTAGATAAAAGGGTCCTTTTACCTCCTCCAGCAGTGCTGGTTCTGCACAGTCAGTCTCCCCACTCCTCTTACAGCCCAGCCTGGACCTCCCAGATCTGCCCTGCAGCATGTTCCCCCTCCCTGCATGGCACCATGTCATCTCTTGTCTGAGTGAGCTGGCCTGGAGCTTACCTGTGAGCAGGCAGGGCAAGGAACGCACGCCGGTTCCTGCTGCCACCAGTGAGGCTTCGTAGGTGTTGCGCTCGTCCTGTGGCAGCACCTGCTCCAGCTGCTGGTCCATGGACATCGTGAGCACCCAGTCCTTGACCTCCTCCCTCTGCTCCTCCTGCAGGCACAGGCCAGTGCATGGCCTGGAATTGCTGTGCTGCTGCCTGGCTGCAGGCCCACAGCATCAGGGAACACAGGGAGAGCAGGACACGGGTGTGCCGGACATGCACACACGTGTGGGTGGTGCACACGGGGGGGGTGAGTGCATGTGTGTTTGCAGTGGGGTGGGGGCAGAGAGCAAGGACAGTGCTGGGTCCACTTCCATCCCCTGTAGTCCCTGCTGTCCCAGCCTCACCCCAGTGCCTGTTCAGAGGGCCCTGAAGTACCATCACTGCTTACTGGAGCTGGAGAATGCAGGTGACACTCACAGGCACGTGCTGTTGGGCTGGAAGTGGCACTTCAAAAGGAATATCTGTTCCCTGGAAATCGGAGTGGTCCAGGGAATCCAGGTTCCCTTCTTCAATGGCCTGGGAAAGCAGAAATGGAGCACTGGGCAGTGCCACTTGTGGAGCTCATAGTACAATTCATGGTAAGGATGCCCCAGTCTGTGTTTTAGTGAAAAGGCCCTCTGGGCATCCATGGCCACCCTCTGCAGTGCCCCTTGGACACTGTCCTACTCAGACTTGTCAGGTGGCCTCAAAGAAGGGAAAGATGAAATCCAGGGCTTTTTTTTTCTCCCAGCACTTGGGAGTGTGGTACAGTGAGGTCTGTCAGCTCCCTTGGGTTTGGTGTTTCTGATGACCAACCTGCTGGTCAAAGAAGGGGCTGAGGGGACTCCTAAGTCTTGTCCAAGGCTCTGGGCCATGGTCTCCACCCCCCAGGTAGTTTTCTTTCCCTTGGAACAACTCAAGTGAGGTCATCCTGAGAGCTGTAGTGGCATCTGCAGCCATAAGGACTTCAGGCCTAAACTATCAGGCCAGTGTGCTCTTTGCTGCCAGATGCCTGGTGGCATTGGCATGCCCAGGGCTTTACAGGTGCCCTCCATGGCAGGTTCTCCCACAGGTGGTGTGAGGGTACCCAGTGCTGTGCACACACACATTGGGTGGGGTTTGAGGCTCTCCATCAGCACAAACTCCCAACATGCTGCCACACAAGAGCCTCAGGTGTGCCCTGCCCAGGCTGGGGGTCTGTGGTGGCCCTACAGCCCAGTGTCATTTTAGTGGGACAGCCATCCCCCCTGCAGACCATACGCACGTCTGAGAGGTCCAGGAAGCGGTTCAGGAAGATGAATGCCATGTTCTCCCATCTGACTGCCTGGTACAGAGAGGAACCCTGAGTGAGACCAGGCAGCTCATCCTTACAGCCACAGTTCTCCTCTGAGAGTCATGTCTGGGAAGGACGTGGCTGTCTTTGTGCCACAGCATCCCATATGCAGCACAGGAAATGCACAAGGAGACTGCACATAGGAGCTCATCAACCCTGAGGAATGAATCCTGGGACAACCAGCCCACAGGCCACAGGCTGCCCCACACGATGGAGCCAGGCATTGCAGCCAGGCTAGATGAGGCCTGGAGCAACCTGGTCTAGTAGAAGGTGTCCCTGACCAAGGCAGAGGGTGGAAAAAGATAAGCTTTAAGGTCCCTTCCCACCCAAACCATTCCATGATTCCATTATTATACAGCCAGGTCCAGGCCGTGAGGACATGCTGCTGTCCTTGCCATGTGTCACTACACCCTGGGCAGACTGTCAGATCCAGAGCAGAGCTGAACAGTCTCACATCCACATAACAGGGGCATAACGTGGCCTCTGTCCATCCCCTGGCTCCACAGGTCCTGTTGGCTGGCTGAGATTTGTCCCCCCTGCCTGAGGCTGGCCAGCTCCTGGAGTCTGGCTACTGGGCTGCCAGTGCAGCCAGGTGGGGATTGGGGAAGATAAAGGTGAGAATTCCTGAGCCCAGGGTGCCCCACCTCCTCCTCTGCTCTGGTGGCAGGTACCTCTTACCTTGGCAGCAATCCCAGCCTCGTAGAAAGCCTTGTCTGCAGGGAGCAGGTCTGTGTGACGCAGCAGGGAAATGGACAGCTGGGCAGCCATGGTGTCCTGTGGGCGAAGAGGACAGGAAAGCCACAGCAATTTAGCACAGATAAAACAGGTTGGAAGGGATCTCATGAGATCACACCACCCCAGACTTCGAGCAGGGACTCTGCACCCACATGTGCCCTACAGATAACAAACAAAGGGCAAAAATTCAGTCCTGACCCTGAGTTCTCCCACTATTGAACACACAGGACTCTCACGTGAGAATGAAATTCTTCTGCTTTATGAACACTGCTGTTTTTCACTAGAAGCCACCCCCTTATTCTGCCCCCATTTGAGTCACAGAACAGGTGAGGTTGGAAGAGATTGCTGGCCATTGCCAAGTCCTGCTCCCAGCCCTGGTCAGAGCAGAGGCAGGAAGGAACATGCCTGCCAGGTTCTGAGTATCTCAAGGGATGAAGGCTCTCCAGTCTCTCCAGGAAACCTATGCCAGCCACAGTCCTAGTTTTTTCTTGTATTCAGTTATATAAGAACTTTGGAGTGGGGGTGAAGAATTAAAGGGAGATTTCACTTCTCTGCTTTCCAGATACACATCATCACACCAGAACTGTCAAGGCCACCTTTCCACATGGTCCCAAATAGACTGCCCAGCACTTCCAACATTTCACAGCTGTGGGGGTCTGTATAGGTTTCCAAGACATCAGACTTAGCTGTTGCTACCTGACATGTTTCTGGACCCCCAACATCCACACATACAGCCATGGGGAAGGCCCAAGTCTCCCCTGTGACTTTCACTGGGGTTCTAGCTGTGGCAACCTTTCCTTTTCACAGCCATCTCCATCACAGCTCCAGTCCCACACCCATACAGAGCTCTAGCACAATTCCACAAACCCACATGGATCCAACTTCTGCAGGCAGCCTCTACATATTGTGGTCCAGAATAAAACCCAGTGCACAAAAGACTCTAAAATACTTACAGTGCCTTTTGAGAACCCCCACCTCCCTGCCCCAGGCCCAGGAGCTCCTAAAGTGCCCTAAGAGGCCCAGCACACAGGACCACCACCTGCCAAAGCCCTGGGCAGATGAGCTGCTGCCAAGCCCATGTGAAGCCCAGCAGGTCTTGCAGCCCAAAAGAGCAGAGAGGAAGCAATCCCATTCCTGGGAAGACCAGATTTTTTGTGAATCCCTGACTTTCTACAGTGCTTCTGCTCTCACAAGTCATGCCAAACACATGGATCAGCTTCCCTTGGTTTACAGCTCAGCCTCAGTGGCTGAGGCACTTCCCACTAGAAGCAGAGAGGACCATCTTCAGTTTCCCTTGCTGGTGATGAGCTCCCAGATCACTGTAGTCCCACTCCCAGGCACCCAGGATATGTAAGTGATGCATGAAGTGGAATAGTAACCTGTGGATAGCCCTGAACCTGCACATCCCCTCAGGTTTTCCCACTCAGGGTGGTGACTTGCCAAAGGAACTTCAAAACCTCACCAGCTGCTTCAGGCCCTGCACGGCGGAGCGGGTGGCACAGTAGTGGGAGATCAGCAGCATCCTCTCAAACTCCTCATGTCCTGGAGTGTTTGCCTCGCTGGACTTCACTAAGTTCTCACACTGAGAAGGGAGAATGAGAGCAACTGAGAGCATGACAGCACAAGGGCACTCTTTATCCACTTGAGACTCCAGAGAGGGAGGGATCTGAAATATCCAGGCACCTCTAGAACTGAAAAAGGGCTGGGCCTTGGGTGCTCTGGGTCCCACAGCATGCTGAAGGAAGGAGACTGTGGGAGGCAGGGATAGTCAACAGTACTGCAACAACAGCTAGCACTGGAAGCAGGGGTGAGTCTGGATGGACAAAGGGGGATTTAATGATTTTGTTTGTGCTAGAGGTGGGTATTTGTGGGCCAGAAGCAGAGATGAAGCAATCCTGAGCTGTGGCTGAGGTGTTCTGGGACAGCAACGAGGAGCAGGTGGCTCTAAGCATCCCTGGGAAGATGGGGCAGACTCGTATTTTCCAGGCTCAGTAGCTCAGTGCTTTCCCCAAGTAGCCTGGTAAATATGGTTGTAGAATGAGAAGTGGACATGTACAATTGGCTCCCAAGTTGCAGTGATACAGAGAGCTCTGCAAGGGCCAACATCCAGACCCACTTCTAGGATTTGGCCTTGAGTGCAGGGTCACCTTCTCTGCTTTCTCTTTCTCAGCCACATTAACTTCACAGGGTCCTGTTGTCCTATGGTCCACACACTGCCATCTCTTTCCCCTGAGCTTGTGTTCTGAAAACACTGCCCATATCACCCGGCAAGAGACTGGTTCTTCTCCCTGACCTGTCAAGAGTCCCCAGGGCCTGGAGTTGAACAGGCAGGGGTGGCCATGGCCACACTCACCAGACTGAGGAGCACATCCCGCAGCTCAGCCCAGCTGGAGTATGCCTCTGCACAGTTCATGCCAGAGGCATTCACCATCTCCACAAAGAGACGCTTGTAGATGTTGAAATTCTGCAACAAAAAGGAGAGAAGTGTGGAAGGAGCCAGAGCAGGAGTCAGCAGAGTCCAGAGCTCTCCTGCTGCTGGGCACAGGCTGAGGGAATGGCTCCTGCTGGGGCAGTGCTGCAGGTCACAGGCTGCAAGGAATGCTGGGGACAAGGCAGTGAAACCTGAAGAATGGAAGTATGCTTCCCAAAGCCAGTGCTCTCCAAGAAGCAAATGGTTCCTTTTGTTCTGAACTTGGTGCTCATGGTGTCCAAAACAAACACTAAACACTCAAGTCCCCTTGGCGTTTCAAGTCGAGAACGTGCCAGAATCTGCCTTTAGACCTCTGTAAGAGTGCACTGCAGGGCTGCAGTGGCTTGGACATGCTGAACTGCTGCAGTCCCAGTTCTGAGCGGGAATCTGACTCAGGCAGCAGATCCCAGCACACTGGGGCCACTCCCACTAGCTGGGATTGTCGTGCTGCCCTGGTTACCTGTGGGTTGGCAGGTGCTCCGTGGTGGAGGTAGAGGCGCAGGGCCTTGTCCCAGCTGCCCTCCCGGATCAGGTGGGTGGCGTAGAGAGCCACGTACTTGTGCAGCACTTTGTAGTTCTGGAGAAGACACACAGAAATAGCAGCAGGAGACTCGGGAACTGAAGACTTGTCACTCAGTGGCAATGCATTCAGCAGTGTGTGCACCCACCCACCCACACACCTGAGTGCCAAGGGGTAGGACAGGTAATCAGAGCCAGACTGCCCCCAGCACACCTGGGCTTTGATTTGGGCCCTACTGACACCCTAATCATGGCTGGCTGATGCTGTGCTGACCCTCCACACATGCAAATACAGCTGGTTTCTAGCTGTCCACCACTTGCCAGAGGAATGCTGCCAAACACCTGAAGGATACAACACTCTGCTATGTGGCACCATGGGTACTGACTGTAAGGCAGCCCTTAGTCTAATGAAGAAATTAGCTAAAGCCCTTGGTGGAGATGTTTGTAATTTAAAAGGCTGCTCCAATCCATTATCCACATGCTGTCACAGCTCCAGGACTGGAGATCTCCTTGGAGCACTGCTCATACTGGTGCTGACCCCACAGACACTTCTGAGGACTGCTCTTGACCTCACAGAAATTCAGGTGAGGAAAGACCTGCTTTCACACATGTTTAAATATAGTAATAAGAAAGAAAATGGCACAAAATGTGCAATCTTGTTAAAAATTGAGCAGTGGAAGCAAATTTATTATGCAGAAGTGAGACCAGTGCCCCAGTAGGTGCCTAGGACTTGCATATCCACACTCAGCACAGCCTGGGATAAAGATTAAGTCTGGTAGTTGTTTTGGTGAATGTAACATTTTTGCTGTATAATCACAGTAGATCAGCTGAGTCAAAGTGATAATGTTGTGAACTGGTTATAGAGCAGGGTCATGCTAATGCTCTTAAGAGGCACAAGCAGACCAACATCTCCTCGGGCTGAGTGTGATGCCCAGCCAACATTAAACTGACTGAGCCTTTCCCATGAAATGGAGCATGCAGTTCCTTTTTGTGGAAGAAGATGGACACCTGTGGCTCCTGATAAACAGAACATCAGTACAGGAGCCTCCAAGAGAACAATAATTGCCATAGGGACCATCTGCATCACAGAGAAGCCCAAGTCTAAGAGAAATCAAGTTTGCTCTAGTAGAATCCAAACTCATGTTGCTGGAACCAAAGTTATAAACCCACAGTCCCAGACATTCCCAGTGCTTTTCCAAGGCATCAGTGCTGGCTGGAGTGATGAGCTGTGATGTCTCCACTAACTGCAGATGTGACTGCCAGGGCTGCCCTGTTATTAAATCAGAACCAATATCCCACCTCCAAGGACATCAAAACCTGCCTTTGGTTATCTCCATTATCAACAACCATCGAATCAATAACCAATCAATCACCAATCAATACCCACTGAATGCAAACCACCCCTCAAAGGAGATCCTGGTAACTGAGAGTTTTCTCTCCCTGTTACTGCCTTGGAAGAACACTGTAAAACGGTTTTATTTTGGTTTTCTTGACTTTTATTATCCTGTTGAGGTAATTTTGTTACTTTTAGGTCAAAAAACTGAAAAAATGTTGAATTTGCTTTCCTGCCAAAGGTGTCTCATTCCAACTGACACCAGGGCTCTCAAGAACATGGAGAAAGTAGCCTTTCTTCTACAAATCCCTCTGTTTCCGTGGTACCAATTACTTCCAGTCCAAACAACCCATTTAGCTTCTTCCAATACTCCATTAACCACAAAATTTAAACACAATATGCTACTGGCTTCTAATGCTTCCTCACTCAGCCCAGCTGGCCATGAGGGGAACAGTGGTGTGGCACTACCTGAGCCCCCCATGCTGCACACTTGCTCTGGCTGGCCCTGCTCCAACATGTCAGAGCCCTGGCCCTGTGCCCAAGGGCTCACACAGACACTCACCTGCTTAGCTGCGACTTCCAGGCACTTCTCCCACTGCTCCTGCTTTGCATATATATCCAGAGCAGCCATGACATCAATTCCCACCAGCTGGGGATGGAAAACAACCATAAATTCACTGTGCAGGCCAGGCTTCCTACTCACACCCCGGCAGGCAGCAGCCCACCCATGTCTTTTTTTTCCCAGACACATTTCTCTTCCCCTCCATGGCATGAACTCACAGAGCCAGTGTGACCCCTCTGCCATCCAGAGGGACCTGCACAGGCTGCAGAGGTGGACATGTGCGAACCTCATGAAGGTCAACAATGCCTAAGAAAGGTGTTGCACCTGAGTCAGAGCAACTCCCTACACAGATACAGCCTGGGTGAAGAATGGCTGGAGAGCAACCCAGAGGAGAAGGACTTGGTGAGCAAAAGATTGGACATGACCCAGCAATGTGCAATTGGAGCAACCTGGTCTAGTGGAAGGTGTCCCTGCCCACGGCAGGGAGGTGGAATGAGATGAGCTTTAAGGTCCCTTCCCACCCAAACCCTTCTATGATTTCGTGGTCTGGTATGCAATAGCCATGGCTCACAGGTACATACAGACTCCTCACCCATGGGCACTGTCAGGCCAAAGCCCCATGAGAAAGGCCCCAAGGATCTGCACAGCCCTGACATCACTCCCTAGCCCGTTAGGACACCCCAAATACGTACCGAATCCACCTTTCCTTGGTTCTTTAAATACTCCTTATAACGCTGGTCCACATACTCTTCTGACCTGTGGGTAGAAAGAATCCTTGTGCCTTGCAGCAGTGCAGAGGCTGGAGTCAACCTTGGAACAAAAGGACTTCCAGCTGTGTCTTGCTGGGGAGCTGCTGGCACACAGGGAGAAGGGGGAGGAAAGGGCCAAGGCCACTCTTCACAATATAATGTGTGAGGAGAACAACAGACCAAAGGGCTTTCAGAAGCAATTGCATAAACAGGATTATGACAAGGGAAAGGAAGATAGGGACAGGACAAAAGGGGATAACGATTTCCATGGGATATGTGACAACAAAAAAGTGTCAGAATGGTAAATGGCTTGGGAAGGGTAGCTGTGGAAAATATGCCCTGTCAAGCCTAGGAAGGTCACTGTGGGGAGAATCCAGGAAACCTGATGTCGTGGGTGGGTTTTGGTAGGGGGATAGGTGGCTTCTGCTAGAAGCCTCCCCTGTCCTATGGAGCCAATGATAGCTGGCTCCAGGAGGGAATTCCTGCTTTTGGCCAAGGGCGAGCCAATTAGGAATCATAGTGATGCCTCTATGTGATAACATATTTAAGAATGGAGGAGTGTTGCAGAGTTTGCAATTCCAGCCATGGGATAGCAATGCAGTCATCAAGGTTGGTACAGTAGGAGGAGGAGAAGGGACCCCACGGAAAGCAGGGGAAGGACTCAAGAGCTATGGACCCCTGTAGCCCATGGTGAAGCAAGTTGTCCTCCTGCAGCCCATGGAGGACCATCGGGGTGCAAAGACCCCCCTGCAGCCCATGGAGGAGCCCATGCCAGAGCAGGAGGATGTATGAAGGAGACTGTTGGCCTGTGGGAGGCTCAGGATGGAGCGGGGTCCTGCAGGAGACCCGTGGCCCGTGGAGAGGGAAACCCACACTGGAGCAGGTACAGCTTATCCATGAAGGACTGCACCCCATGGAAGAGTGATCCATGGGACAGCAGAGGACTGTCTCCCATGGGAGGGACCCCACAGAAAGCAGGGGAAGGACTCAGAGCTGTGGCCCCCCTGTAGCCCATGGTGAAGACCATTGGTGAGGCAGGTTGTCTCCCTGCAGCTCATGGAGGACCATCAGGATGCAGAGACCTGACTGCAGCCCATGGAGGAGTGATCCACGGGACAGCAGATTGGGAAGAACTGCTGCCTAAGGGTTTGGACTCACCCTTGTTGTTGGCAGAAACAACAACAGCTGACTGCTGACCCCATTCCCTGTTCCCCTGCACCACTGGGGGGAGGAAGGAGAATATGGAAGAGGAAAGGGTGGGGGGAAAGTGTTTTAAAGACTTTTTTATTTCTTACTCTTTAGCTCTTATCTTGTTAGTAATAAATTTAAGCATTATCCTCACCCTGAATCTGTTTTGCCTGTGAAGTTAATCAGACTTCTCCCAGCCCTTATCTCTACTCAAAAATTCTTAGCTGTTTTTTTTTTCTTTCCCTCTGGGAAAGGGGGGTTGAAGCAGTTTGGGTGGACACCTGGCATTTAGCCAAGGTCAAACCACCACACCTGGGAGTGGGAGAGCGAACAGGAAGAGTATAATTCAGGGCATACCTGGGGTCCAGCTCCTTGGCCACATGCTTAGCTTTGCTCCATTCCTCCCCTTCAATGAAGGCATCGATAGCTTCTCGGATGAGGTCCAAGTTTAAGTAGAGTTCAGCTGCCTGCAGGGCCAGAGACAGTCCCATGGGAGACAAAACCCTACAGGTTCCCCACATTCCAGGCTGAAGCTAGTCCTCACCAGCACACAGCCACAACAGAAAGTCTCTTCCCAAAAGATAACCCCCTCCTCTCCTTCCTGTCTCCTCCCAAGGCCTGCCTCTTTCACACTATTCCAGGACACTATTCCTGCCCCTCCTTCATCCTCCTCAAAGACTTTGAACTGCCTAACTCTGGATAGGGCCATCCATCCATCACCCCAGGATGTGACCTGGACTCCTTCCCTTGGATAGAGCTCTCCCTTTCTATGTCAGTCACTACTTCTCCAGCAGTCTCACCGTGCTGTATTTTTTCATGGCCACCAGCTGAGGAGCCACAGTCCGTGTCACCTCCATGCTCTGTGACTGACCCAAGAATTTCACAGCCAACTCAGCAGCCTGCGAAGAGAAATTGTCAGCAGTACAAATCATAAAAGATGTGGGAGGGTGGGATAAAGCTGGGAAGTGCTCAGTCTCAGCTAAAAGACTAAGAGTTGGGAGCACTTGAGCTATGGGGAAAGGGGAGAAGAAATGACAGCTCACTTCAGCAAGTCAGAGAAGCAAAGCCTGGCTACTTTCACACATGGGAAAAGATCAGACAAGGACATAATTGTCGAAGTTGATACAAGGACATGGATGTGAGTGAGAAGTATGAACAAGAACACAACAAAAGGGCTGGTGGCACAGAGCACAAGAAGGTGCTCCTCTAGCAAGGGCTGAGGCCTAAAGTGCAGCTCTTCAGTGAAGGAGCTGTGGGCACAGAGACACTGGCCTGTCACAGGCAGTGGTGCCAGAGCAAGGGGGCCAGGGCCATGCAGGGTAAGCACAGCCTGTCATGGATCAAGAGCACAGCTAGGAAGGCTTTCAGCCCAGCAGCCTGCAGGTTCTCCAGTGCCCTGCAGTGACTGGGATCTCTGAGCAGCTCTCAGGTTGTGGGAGGGCTCTCAGGCAGCAGAGCTAGTGAAGGGAAGCACAGCTCCCAACAGTACCTTCAGCAAGCATTTCTCCACCAGGACACTGTTGCTGGGATCCTGCACCTTCAGGTAGCAGTCCACTGCCCTGGCGTATTCCCCAGTCTGCTCCCATTCCCGTGCCTGCTCCAGCAGCCCTTCAGTTCCACTGCAGAAAGGAATGCAGGCTGTCAGCAGGACTGGGATGCTGCCAGAGATCCTACAGACAGTGTGTAGGCTGTGGGCAGGGAGGGGCACAGCCCAGGTAGGCCAAGGAGCTTAGACAGAATGGAGCACGTGACAGAGAGTGCACACAGTGCTGAGAAAAGAACTGACTAAGGACCCTGAGGAGATGCACTGGCAGTACAGGACACCATGGAGATATATAAGTGTAGCAAGAAGCCATCTGGGAGACCTTGGATAGCAGCAATAAGCCTCCAGAACAGGGAAGAATGATGATAGGAAAGCTCTGCAGTAAAAAGGCTAGAGGCCTCAAGAGGGAAACAATTGGATGTCAGGGATCCCATCAGGCTGTAGGACATCAGCACTGTGGCCATGGGGAAGAGCTACCTGGCTGTTTCCTGCAGCCTGACCACAGCATTCCTTACTTGGAGCCCTTCTTGCCAGCCTCTCTGCCACATTCCTCCTGGAGCTCTCCCAGACGACTAGGCAGGTATTCCTTGCAAATCCGCAGGGCTTCACTCCACATGCCAGCCTCCTGCACAAACACAATGGGGAGGGAGAGCAACTCCCTGAGTAAATGGCTTTTCTTTGACTACTAAGCTGACAGGGAGAGCTGGGAGGTGGATTTCTCTCCTTCATCTGAACTGGGTTCTTGTCCAGTGAGGAAGACGATGCTGCTACAGATCATGCTCACCTTGTAGTATTTTATGGCCAGCTCAGGTCTCTGTGCTCGCAGAAGGAAGGCCTCTGCCTTCTGGAACTCTCTCTGCTCAAAGGCAAATTGTGCCTGGCCAACAAGCACATCAGCCACACTGTCTGGGTCATGAGCCTCAGCCACACGCTGTGCAGCATCCCAGTCCTGGTTATGTGCAAACCTGGGGGAACCAACATGAGATGTAACAAGAGGGATGACAAGGAGCAGCCTGATGCTGGAGAGGCATCCAGGCTGGCATCATGTGGGGAGAGCAGAGGCAGTAGGCCAGGATGTGGAAGGACACATACATCAGCACGGCTTCCTTGGGCTTCCCAGCTTTAATAAACTCTCCTTCAGCCTCCTCAAATTTGCCCTGGGAGAAAGGAAGAAATTTGCTTGCACCCCTTTCTGTCCTAATGCCATCACAGGACTTCCTCTACTTCCTGTGAGACAGGGAAGGTTTATGAAGCAAAGGTATGTGTGGAACTTGGGGCTGTCATTACAGGGCCCTTTGGATGTGCAGTGACTGCAGCCAGAACTGTGCCAGCTGCAGCAGTCCAGGGACAACTGCTCAGTTATCTGAGGGACCAGAGAACTCCCACAAATTCCCGGAGGAAAATTACCTCATCTTCTAGGAACATGGCATACTTTAAGTGGATGCCTGGCATCTTCTGCTTCATGGAGAGACGGGCCAGTTCAAAAGCAAAGTCAAAGGCCCTGTAGTAAAAGAGAAAATAGGGTGAGGGCAGGACTCTGTGCTCTGAGGGCATGCCTTCATCAAGAGCAAGACATTAAGCAGAGCACACTGGGAGATGAGAGAAGGTCCCAACTGAACGGGCAGTGTCCCCTCCTCCTGTTCCTGCCCACAGAACAGGAGCTTTTAGAGTCCCTACTGAGGAAATTCAGCTCCTTCACACCTGTGGTTAGTGCCCAAGGCCCTTGCTTCCACCCTAAAGGGAGGTGACAAGACTTGCAGGAGCTGAGAGATGTGGGGGACTGGGGTAGAGCAGCAGTGAATGGCCATGTCCACATCAGGGCCAAAACTCTTGTGGCAGGCAGTTACTTATGACCAGAGGAATACCTCCTCTCATGCTCAGAGTCTCTCACAAGGCCCCTCCTGCTGAGGTTAAGGGGAAAACTGCTTTTGCTTGCACAGTTTGGACTTGGCATTTGAGAGACTGACATGAGGATGGGAAGTGGGATGTGTCAAGGAAGAGGAATGCCTGTGTGAAGTATGGTGGGGTGGGAAGACATGCCATACCCTGGACCTGCAGCTTCTTTGTGCACTGCACACAGTTATCTTGGGCCACCCGATTTTCCTCAGGTGAGGCAGAGGGGAGGAAAGTGCTGGGCAGAGGCATCTGCATACCCACTGTCAGTTGCATAGTCAATGGCCATCTCCAGAAGCCCGAATTTGCTGAGGAGTTTCACAGCTGCCTCTCCACCGAGGCTCTTTGCCCACTGATAGGCCACGTGCATATGGGAGTTTCCTCCCCCATATGCCTTGGCCACCTGTCCAAAGAAAAGGAAGTGAAAGAGCCTGGTGGATCTATTTCACCTTCAGTCAACTGAGCCCCTCTCATGTGATGCCTGTCGGCATGAGGGAGCATCAAAGCCATCTGTTCCCTCCTGAGGAACCCTTCCATGGCCACTACTGGACTGGTGAATGAGAGAGTGAGACAAGGGCATACAGGGCAGAGCAGAATAGCTGCTGCCTTCTCAGCACAGCCCACACCACTGTTTGGGCAGCAGAAGTGATCCTGGCACTTCATGTCCACACTGAGGGGAGCAGTGCTTGGGGCAGCTGCAGCCAGAGCAACCCCTCAAAGGTACAAGGGGATGCAGAGGTCGGGGTAGAGCAGTTCCTGCAGGAAAGCAGTGCTGCAGAGAGCCCAGGGGTCAAGCCCTGCTTTTGGGCTTCAAAGCTGCAGATCAGGAGGTCCCCAGGGCTCCAGGGCTGGGGCAGTGCTGAGGCTGGACAGTGTATGTCAAGTGTTCTGATCTTGCAGTGAAGAGAGACAGAGCAGTTCCCACCAGGATCCTGCAGCCAGAGCCTGACCCCTCCATAGGTGGGAGCTGTGAACAATCATTACCCTGTACGCCTCTTCCCACATGTCATTCACTCTGTACATGTTCATTGTGGCCTTCCAGTCCTTGGCTTCCAGGTAGTGGTACTCAGCCTCCTGCAACCGTCCCTCTGCTTCCAGTTCCTGCACTCAGAGGCAATAAGAATGTGACACTCTTGCCTGTGCTTGGTCTAGCTGATCCCCTGCCATGACATGCACTCACCTTGCCCAGGTGCAGGTGACTATCTTCAAGTAAGTCCTTGTGGTACTTGGCTACTAGGGAAACCATCTCATTGTACATCTTATATTTCTTGTACATGGTGATGGCCAAGTCGGGTTCATTTACAGTGATGTACAGCCTGGGAACAGCAGCACACATAAAAATGGCTCAGCAAAGGACAAGACCAGTCCTTGAAATCTTTCTGCATCCTGAAATATCAGCTTTAAGTCTCTGTGTGTGGAGAGAGTTCCTCTGGCCTTTCCAAACCCGAGTCCTAGATTCTACTTCTACTCTGTGAAAGGGCTCCTCCTCACTACAGCCATTTTTTCAGGGCTGTCTTACACTGGTACCAAGAAAGACACTCACCTTTCTGCTTCTTTGTACTTGCCCTGCCTCTCCATCTCCTGGGCCTGAGTTATGTACAGCACAGTGACATCCTCCTGGCTCATACACTTGATTGCCAGCTGCCAAAAGGAACACACAGGGAAGACACTGCACAGCAATTTCTTGACATACAGCAGTGAAGGAGAAGGAGAAAACCAATTTCCTTCCCATGTGACAAACAGGTATCCATGCTATATGCTCTGCAGACAATGGGCAGTCACTTGTCACTGTGACCAAAACACACAGGACCAGCTCTTGGAGAGGGCCATTTGTGTCACAGGTGCACCCACTGTGAGGCAGTGAAGGTCAGAATGTGAACAGTGGGAAGAGATTTCTTGCTGGCCACTGGGTGGCCCTGTCTGCATCCTTTGAGAAGAGTGCTGGTTGATCAGGTGGTGGTGCCCACCACCTCCTGACAGAAGACACATTTCACCAAGCAGGGTCAGGTTCCCAGAAGCTTTGGCTTCTGACTCTACCTTGTGAGCCTGTTCCCAGAGCCCAGCCTGCGTGTACATGTCAATGGCATCTTTGGTCTGGCCTCCTTTGATGTACAGCTCCTCTGCAACCTGCCAGGAAAAGACCACACTCAGCATACCCAAGGGACACAGAGAGCACTGGTAATTGTGGTCTGTGGCCTCACCTGATACTCCTGTAAAGCTGCATAGTGCTGGGCAATCTTGAGGTAATATTTGGCTGCTGTCTCTCTGTCCTGCAAGTCCAAAATGTAGATGGCCTTCTTCCACTGTCGAGCTCCCAAGGCTGCCTCGATGGCCTTAACTGAGCACCTAGCATCAAACCCATCACCTCTTTAGAGCCAGGCAGCAGTCACCTCCTCCAGCTGCACTTTGCCAGGGAGACCAGAGTGCTCTGCTGCTTGATTCAGCTTCCTGGGCTAGAGCAGCACAAAGAATCTGCGTAACTGGCAGTGCTAAGGGGGATGAATGAACTAGGACAGAGAAAAGTGCCATTAGGGCTGAAAGACCTTGGGAGAGATGTGGGAAGGTAACCATGGCTGGTGCCAGCAGAGACTGCACACAAGCACTGGGGTGCTCACTCAGGCAAAGCCCCTGCTGATAGAGGCAAGTGATATCAACTTCATACCCTGTCAATATTCTGCTGCTTATACAGCTTTCCCCTGCTCCCACCTGGCTTCGATGTAATGGTTAATAGCAGCATCCAGCTGTTTCTGCTGCACCAGATGGTCTCCCCAGGCTTCCTCCAGCTTCACAACTTCTGCGGGGAATGTCAGGCGAGCCAGCTCCACAGCTGTAAGGGGACAGAAGAGCTGTCACCCTCAGGCCAGCAAGAAGCAGAACTGTAGGGCAAACATGGGCCTTGGATGGGGCACAGAGGGAGGGGAATGGTGACTGCCTTTGGCACTCCAGCTCCAACGGGTTACCCAGCAACCTGGACCCTGTGGAGAGCTGGACCAAATCCATGCTGGTGCAATCAGCATGGTCAAAGGCTTGGGAACAGGACATTGTATTGGGACTGCATGTGCAAGTACAACTATGTGAAAATACACACAGTGAATGAGATGATAGCTGGAAGCTGCAGAGCATTCAGGCATCTCTGGGCTCCAGGGCAATAGTTTATGTTGCCACCAGGCCAGAGGACCCAGGCCCCTGTCAGGGATGGAGGGGAGGTACATATTTCCCACAGTACCTTTCAGGAAGGCACTGCCCTTGCCATAGCATTCCATGGCCTTCCGCGCATTCCCGATCTTCTCGAACAGGTCTCCAGCCTAATGACAAACACAAGCTGCCAGCTTCCAGAGCCACCACCTCCCCACACCTTCATACCCCAGCAGTCCCACACACAGAGCCTGTCAGTCCTGCCACACAGACTCCTTCACCAGCTCTGCCTTCCCCAGTAAACAAGAGCATGGGGACTAAAGACCTTCTAGGAAAGGCAGTGGGTGCCAAGACCATTGTCCTCTCTGCCAGTAGAACCCAGCACAGCCATCCTGGCAGAGCAGAGGCTCATTCCATTTAGGATTCGAATGATGGCGAGTGCACATCTCTAGAGAAAGACTGTAAAGTGCAAGTATACACCAGCCTTTCCTTCATTATATCTGTCTGTCTCTGACCACCTGCACAGTAGAAGTTTCCTGAGTTTGTGCTGTGATGCCCTCACATCACTGTATGAAATGGCTTTTGACAGACTCTACCTCCATGATGCATCCCATCACTTTGAACTATATATACTTTTGGTAACAAGACATCCAGTAGCCATTAGTTGCACAGTTATTCTTTTAACTCAAGGCTTAAGAAAAGGTGGCAGGTTTGGAAAAGCACTAAGTTCTCTTGGGTCCAAATGAAATGGTCAGAAAATGCTGGAGGTAAATTGAGACTGCAAAAATGTAATTTGCACAGGGCACATAAAACAGGCCAGTAAAAAGCATTGAGTTTTTTCATGCATCATGTAATGGAACTGGGTAACTCACAGCCAAAACTGTAGCTCAAAAATTACAGATGCTTTAAGCAATAATTTGACAAGCTCACAGAAGTAAAATCTATCATGAGTTCTTAAACATAAAAATGTTCAGGTACATTACAGCCTGCAAATGCCTGGGCCCCATGAAAGCATAGTAGGGGAAGTGCCACCCTGTATTTGCCTGCCCTGTTTTTTGTTTTCCTTTCTTAAGCACCTGCCAGAGGCCACTGTTGGCCAGGATACCAAGCTGTACACTGGGCAGACTCAGTATTGTTTTCTTACACTAACATGATTATGTGCTGTGGGAAGAACATCCTTTGATTTTAAAACTGTCACCTAATAATAAGTAGCTATGTTATTAGACACAGAGAATAATCATGTCCCTTCTTTATGATATTTATGGCTCAATAGATAGTCTTCATCTTCCCATGTTTTCCTCCCTCAGCTTTTCTCTTTAGACTATCCTTACACCATCATTTTTTATTCTGTTATGAGGAAGCACTGACATTTCCACAGCAATATCAAGTTTTCCATTTGATTCACAACTCTGTTCCAGTTGGTTCCCATCTTTCCAAGGGCCTCATTGACTATTACTGATGCTCAGAGGATATTCTGGATATTGGATTGCCAATGAGATGCAATCTTTTCCCTGATTAATAAGAGTAATTCTAGACCTCACCCATGTACAATGGATGCAGTGAGCATTTCCTAATAAATGTTAACTGCAAACTTATCAACAGTGAACTACCTCTGCAGCCTTCCAGACCCCCCATGTCTCACAGGTGCAGAGGATGGGGCACAGTCCCTTATGGCCCCCAGAGGGAAGCCCAGTGGAAAGGGATACTCACCTGTTCATACAGTTCCCCTCTGATCAGTGCTGTGGAGATCCTGTCAATGACATCCCCATTGGTGAGCAGCTCATCCCTGCTCATGGCCAGCCGTGCTGCTTTGGCTGGCAGCCCTGCCCGCAGGTATAAGCTGATGGCTGTCAGGTAGTTGCCCTGTCCCTCTTGGACCTCTCCAGCCTTCTCTTCCTGCTGTGTATCCAGCAGCCACTGGTAGTAACCCTGACGCAGCTGCTCCAGCATAGGGTGTCCCTGTGGAGGAATGCAGAGCTGGGGGACCTGGGCAAGGGGAGATGTTGTCCAGCTCATCCCGCAGGCTCTGAACACCTGGTCATAGCACCCAGCCTTCTGCTGCCCAGTGAACAGAAATCACAATGTGATAGTGCCTGTGTTCCATGGCACTATCTGTTCTTTTTGGAAGGCACAGATACTCCTGAACCAATTTCAGTAGCTTTTCTCCCTCACTATTCACCCAGGTCTGTACTTACACCAGTGCAACCATCCCTTCTACTTGGAGCCCTTTTGGGCAGAAGTAAGGTAGGGCAGGTGAAGAGAACCCAGATCTGAATGGCCTCCCAACCAGAAGATTTACCAAGCAAGCTCAGCCACATTCTGTACCTTGGCCTTGGCCACTACAATGCATTCATCCCACATGTGCAGCTCCTGGTACATGTCCATGGCCTCCTCTGTAGCGTTCTGTGTCAGAAAGCAAAGGCACCAAGTTAGGAGCAGACACACTGTCTCAGAGCTCCGACAGGGGGCAGGGTTAGATGTGCAGAAAACACTTGAAAAATTGCACAATCTCCTTTACATGGATATACACCCTTCCTCACCCTCCTCATGCACTTCAATCCTACACCTTAGAAAAAGGAATACCTCCTTCCACCTCACGGCAAAACCTCTTCTCTCAAGAACAAGCAATGTCTTCCTTTCCTCTAACAGAGCAGGGAACAAACCTCTCTGCTCAGAAATAAATGAAACCTTTTCTACTCCTTGTTCCTTTACTCACTTGTTCCAGAAAGATCATCTCAGCCAGTTTGTAGTTCTTGTCCAGCATGGCCAAGCGGGCCCGCACCAGGTAATGGTCTGTGCCATCCCCACCCTGCAGACAAACAGCAGCAAGCTCAGTTTGCTGAGGGAAAGAACAAGTTCTGGAATGAAACATGGAGGGAACTGCACTGCAGGTAGGGGCTGGATTATCACAGAAATGGAAGACAGCTGAGAATCACAGCAGTGACAAGCCAGGAGCAGTACAAAATGGCCAGCCATGAGAGGGGCCTGGCAGGCATGGATGAAGGATGTCAGCAGTTTCTACAGGACCAGGTACTGGTCTGTAACATGAACACTGGTGAGCATGGACACAGAAGATCATGTGCCTGCGAGTGTTTTCGGGAAAACCATGGTCCTGCAGAACAGGAAAAGTTTGACTTACGTGCTCTTGAGCTGCCTGGTCAGCAATGGCATTGGTTTCATGCAGAAATCGAGCCTTTGCCATGTTTCCCAGAGCTGCAAAGCACCTGGAAAGTGTAAAGCAGTTAGTCAATAACTGGGTTTTGTTGCCCACCTTCGGTCCAAGAAGAAAATCACAATGTGGGCAGCAGACCTAGCTATGCAATGGGAGAGGTGGGGGAGCTCTGCTTCAAGAGACGGAGTTTGCCAAGACCCATGTTCAAATGTGCTTTGTAGCCCTGCTTCATGGGAGAATCCATGGGCATGATGAAGGCTCATGTTTTGCCTCTCCAGGCTTCAGAGATGCCTCGAGCTCCCTGAGGCCTTGCTATGCACTGCTTTGGGCTGCAATCAGCAAACATTTCTGATACAGAGCAATGCCTTCCCACCCTCTGTTCTGGCATTACTGGCTGGGATGAAAGGGCAAGTCATGGCCTGGCACAGAGAATACTGAAGTCTCCAATGCAGTGAATCTTCCAGGCCACACACAGAGCCACGTCTTTAGCTGGACCCTGGTTACTGTGAGGGATTCAGTAAAGGAGTGTTTAAGCCAGGAAGATGTGATGTACCTCTCTGCAATGTGCAGCTGTCTTGCTTCCAAAGCCAGTCTGCTGAGAGTCTTCCACATGGCTTCAGTCTCTGCAGACATTTCCAGCGTCTCCAAAAATGCAGTAGCCCTTGAGACAGAGACAGTTGCAAACTTTCAGTAATAGAAGAGCTCTCTGATGAAAATCCTAGCCTGAGACAGGAGCTTTCTAACCACAGCTGCACAGAAGACAAAGCAAGCTGCATGTGCCCAGTTCTGAAGAGGACAGCATAACACAGGGCCTGACAGAGCAGGGGGAAATTCAGAGACCTAGGTGATGCCCACCTGGGCTAAGATACTTAAGGATGATGATCAGCAGAAGGCTGCAGCAGTGTGGGACAAGTCAAAGTGTTGTATCTGGTGCAAGTCCCTGGTGAAGAAGTCTCTCAAATGGTAACAGTGCTATGAACACGTGAAGTTTTCTCCCCTGCTCCTTTAAAAGTCCTGTAACAGTGTCACCAGGCCCAGGTGGCTGCCATGACTTCTTCAGGCAGTCAGTTTTTACTCTGCACAGCTCCTGGATGTTTCCATGACACTGCCACTATCCCTGGAATGGCAGCAGTAAAAGCACCCAAGCACCACTTCACATCTGGCTGCTCTGAAGACACATTTATTCACTGCCATTAACAGACAACTGCCTTCAGCAAATCCCTGTCAGTGTCTACGGGACCCAACTGGCCAGCCTCTCCCTGAGTCTGAAACCACAAAGTTGTGAGGAGGCAAAAGCTGAATATTTACTCCTGAAGGACTCTGATGTTCATTAGCCAGACATGGCATCAACACGATGCTCAGAGCCCAAAGTTCATCTCTGTATGGAAAGCTGTGCTGCTGCTACTCATGGATCACCAATTTCCAGGTGCTTGGTACGTGACATGAGCTACCTGCCATCCCCATTGGTGTATGTAGTTCTTACCTGTGATAATCTCCATCATCAACAGCAGTTCCAAACTCTATGAGGCCTTCATCCAGGGTGTAGGACACAGTGTTCACCCCTTCAGATACTATCACTTCAGTCTTTCCATCATTCCGTTCCAAGTCTACGATATCCCCCTGGAAAGAGTGCCAGCTGCCAATATTCCTGGGATCTCCTGAAGTATGTGGGCTAGCAGGGATGTGAGGCCAGCAACACAACTGTGCTGCCAGTCACAGTTCTGCTGAATGAGCTCACACTGCGCAGACTGAGCCACGAAGCAGCTCCTTGCTATATTAACTACCACCACCTTCTGCCAGAAACATCTGCCACGAAGTTGACATATGAGCTCATATTCTGTCCAGGAGAAACCAGCAGTTCCCTTCTATCTCCCTCCCCCCATACCACCCTGACTATTCCTGCACATGTGAGCAAGAAGCAATAGGAACTGTGGAAGGCAATCAAAGTCTCCAGAGTTTTACCTTCAAAGGAAACATGGTGACTCGCTCTGGAGCATCAACGTTGTACCAAATGCAGAGGCTGTTTCTGTTCTGAGCTACCACCACATCACTGCCTGGGACCCACTGCACGTAGGAGCAGTAGTTCAGAATAGTCGTCTTGGTGCTGCTTTCAATGTCACAGAGCTGCAGCTGAAGGGGGAAAAGGAAAGCAGGATGAGCTGGGCTCGTGGCTGGGCTGCCAGCTCACACAAACATTGCAGGAACATCTGAGCAGGCACCTTGTAAACAGCCATTACCCATCAGGAGGACTTTCTCCAAGATATGCAGCCTAAAATCCTATACTTATTTATACACATTTCTCTAGGAATTAAGACCTTTTAAAACCCTTGCAGGATTTTAAGCAGCATGCTTAGATCCTGCCTCCCTTACAGCTCAGCACAGGTGTATAGAAACCAGAATATGCCTCGTGCTGCTTCAGTTTCCAAAGCTGGGAATAGAAGCTGGAATAGAAGAATGGGCTCTTAAGCCCTTAATGGACAAACTGAGGGATCAAGAAGGGTTTTCCTTTGCAGTTTTGGGCTGAACTGTCCATCCCAGGCACAGTCTGCTGCCAATAAGGTGAGAGGTTGGTTGGTTGTAGAACGCACTGCCCAGAAACAACCCTGACAGTTTGGAAGGTGTAACCTGACACATGACATAACAAAGATATATGATGTCTTGTTACTTAAAAGTCCTAGGATGTCTCTGTCATAATTGTCCTCATCTAGCAAAGATGAGAGAAAGAAGACAGAACTGTGCTAGTCTTATGACACACCTGTCAAAAGAGAACAAGAAAGTCCCTGTTTCAGTTTGTACCAAAATGGTTGGAGAAATCATAGAATCACAGAATGGCTTGGGTTGGAAAGAACCTTAAAGATCATCTTGTTCTAACCCTCTGCCACAGACAGGGACACCTTCCACTAGCCCAGGTGGCTCCAACCTGGCCTTGAACACTTTGAGGGATGGAGCAGCCACAGTTTCTCTGGCCAGCCTGTGCCAAGGCCTCCCCACCTACACAGAGAAGAATTTATTCCCAATAACCCATCTAACCCTGCCCTCTGGCAGTGGGAAGCCATTGCCCCTTGTGCTGTCCCTCCAGGCCATTGTCTGAAGTCCCTCTGCAGATCTCCTGGAGCCCCTTCAGGCACTGGAAGGCCCAGAGCCTTTTCTCTGCCAGGATGCACAATCCCAATTCTCTCAGACTTTCCTCACAGAAGAAGTGTTCCAGCCCTCTGAGTATCTCTTATTGCCTCCTCTGGACCTGCTCCAGCAGCTCCACATTCTTCTGCCATTGTTCCCCAGATCTGGAGGCAGTTCTGCAGGGGGGGGGTCTCACCTGAGCATGGCAAAGGAGCAGAATCTCCCCCTCCCCTGCTGCCCATGCTGTGGGATCAGCCCAGCACACGGGGGGTTCTGGGTTGGGTCATGTCCAGCCTCTCCCCCACCAGCACCCCCAAGTCCTTCTCCCCAGGGTGGCTCTTGAATCCATTCATCCCCAGCCTGGATTGCTCCCAGAGACTGCCTGACCCAGGTGCAGCACCAGCATTTGGCCTTGTTACATCTCATGAGGTTCCCATGGGCTCAGTTCTGGAGCTTGTTTGGGTCCCTCTGCATGGCCCCATCCTTCAGGAGTGTCACCTGCACCCTCAGCTTGGTGTCATCTGCAAACCTCATGAGGGTGCACTCAATCCATTTGTCTACATGATTAATGAAAACATTAAGAAACACTGGTCCCAGTAGGGACCCCTGGGGGCACCACTGGTCAGTGATGTTACTTGGGACTCTGAGCCATTGACCACATCCCCTCTGGATGTGACCGTTCACCCAATTCCTTAGAGTCTACCCATCAAATCCATCTATCTCCAAATTGGAGAGAAAGATCTTGGGGAAGATCCTGTGAAATTCTTTACAGAAGCCCAGATAAGTGACACCTCATCTGTAGCCCTTCCCTTGGTGAAGCTGTGCTGGCTGACCTGAACCACCTCCCTGTCCTTCATGTGCCTCAGCACAGCTTCTAGGGGGATCTGTTCCATGATCTTCCCAGGCCTAGAGATGAGGCTGCCAGGTCAGTAGTTCCCAGAGTCCTCCTTTCCACGCCTTTTAAAAATGGGTACTATGTTTCCCTTCTTCTAGGGGCTTCACCTGACTGACATAACTTTTTGAATATCATAGACATATGTACAACAGAAGAATCTATGATTTTCATTTTTGGGTGTGATGAGATGAAGCAAGTCTAGCAACTAAGTTCAGCATTAGCTATGCCTCGAGACCAAACATGCAACACTGCCAGCTCATACAGTCTGGACACAGCCAATCCTTCCAAAAGGAGCAGTCAAAAAATCACAAGTACTTCAAGTGTGTTTCTCATCTCTCTCCCTCCATTCAGGCATGTCTGCCCCTACCTCTCCCCAGACATACCACCCACCAATATGGCCCAAGCTGTCTGCCTCACCCTCATCTTCTTGTCCCTGAAGAGCAGTTTGTGGCCTGTTTCATTCAGCTCCAACCAGTCGATCTTGCTGTCGTGGCTGATCACGCCAGTGCTGTAGCCACCAACAAGGTCCACTTGGGAAGAAAGGAAAGGAAACAGTGTAAGTACCCAACATACCCCAAAGTGCTGAAAATTCAATGCTGTCCCATGGGAATCAGGTGCCTGGGACCTAATTAAGGCAAGAACCCTGGCAAACACACTGTGACACAAAAACCAGACAGCAGTGACATTTTATCTGGATGTCTTCTCAACAGCAGCAACTCTCCCCTGCTGTCTGTGAGCACACACAACTCATGGGTAGTGCAGCAGTACAGCAAGTTCTCCATGCTGAACAGGCTGGGTCCAGGACACAGCCACAGACACCCATGGCTGTGTCTGCACTAGACAGCACTCTGCCAAAAGCAGGACAACCTGGTCTACAGTGGGCTGTTGCCAGGCAGAAGGAATGAGAAGGGGAACTTTAGGAATCTGCTGTTTGGTAGAGGAAACATGCAAAAGACCTTCAGGGATAGGGTGCCTGGCACAGGAAATGCAAAGGTGTCGGGAAGGCTGACAAAACACAGAGGAGGGGAGGGGAGGGGAGGGTCACCTGTTGCTATAGTCTTGATGTCTATCAGGTAAGCCAGCCTCTTGTTCTCCTCCACACCTCGCTGCTGTCTCTCATTGATACGGACACTGTGATTAGAAGGGAATTATGACTATTACCTTCACTACTCTCAAGATTCACATCTGAATCACCCAGTCTCTCCCACACTCCCCTGCAGTTCCCCCTGGCAGCTCCAAATCAGGAAACAGGGTATAGAATTTCAGAGGAACAGAGGAGGTCCTGCTGGCAACTGAATCCCTGATGATGCTGCATCAGGACAAGTTGGATGCAGAGCTGCCTGAGAATATGCACAGGAGTAAGCATGGATCAGAAGAAAAGAGGCTCTTGTACTTCTAAAATTTAGCAACCAATAACCAGGCAACTAAACCCACCATTGGTCAGTCAGAAGTGGGTTACTCAGCTCCCAGTGTCTTGGGGCTGCATTCCACAGAGTGGGACACGTCCAGGGTTATATGTCTGAGCTCACTCTCAGTCAATTCCTGTGCTGGCTACACAGGCAGGTGTAATCCCTACCTGACAAGATGAGGGTTCACAAACTCTGTGCGCACAGAGCCCAGGATGTCATTGCTTCCATATTCCACCAGTGTCAGCTCTCCAGCATTAAAGATCATGCAGACCTGATGGTGAGAGGGGAATACACTCTTACAGGAAAGCCATGTAAGGAATCCCACCTGCCAGTGAGGGGTGCAGAAAAGAACTCTGCTGAACACAAATCTAAATTCAAACCCTCTGGGACGAGTAAGGAGCTCTCCTTGGCTTCCTGTTGTGACAGCCAGCTTTTCCTCAAGATTGGGGATTTTAGTTTTGGGCCTATCAGTCCTGCAAGGAGTCAAGCTGCCCCCTGATAGTCATCCTCTGTACCTCTAACATCCTCTCTGGCTGTCACTCTTTTATTGTTCCTCTCTCTTTCAGGGTTATGATTTATATAACATGTCAGTCCACATACTGAATTTGTACTGTACCTGGCATATGGAAAAGGCAAGTACAAGGAGGAAGCAGACTGGGATCTGCATGGAGAGGGTAAGTTCAGGAAACTGCTGAAAACAGGGTTTTCCAGAAAGGACACTTTTCCAGCCAGCACACACACAGCTTACTCCCCCTTCACAGTGAGTATTCTGTCCCATCCTACTTACATTCTCATTGTCAAAGAAGAATTTCTCATTCCCCCCAGATCCCTGCCAGGCCACCTGCAAAACAATGGCATGGGGTGAGGCCGAAAGGCTGACAGCTCTGGCTGGGACCAAACTGCAGGCACCAGGGTCCACTGTCCAGCTCTCTGCTACCACAGCATACAGCAAGTTACACTGCAGAAGGAATTGTGTTCCAGCACTTCAGCTGTCAACACAGTCAATCATTCCCAGCTTGCAAATTCTACACTTTCCTCTCCTTTCTTTAACCTCAAATTTTCAAATTCCAGTTCTCATCTTACTGCCTTCTAGACAAGAGGCCTTTACATGACCGAGGTACTCCCTCTATCTTATTCCTTCACAGGCACTTCTCCACCTTTACCAGGCTAGCTTTATTACAGAAAGCACCAAAACAATCCCATTGCCTTCGTTAATCTTCTCAACAGAATCAGTTCTGCTACTAGTGGGAGCAGAATCTCCACACTACATGTAGCTGAAACCTTTCTTTTCTGGGGTCATGCTAACAATGATTGATCAGCATAGTGCCAGTGGAGGAATAATTGATTGAGAATTTGAGAAGAGCACTGGAAAATACAGTAGGTACTGTGATGGCAACAGGAAGTGGTCAGAGAAGCAGAAAACTGAAAGCCAAAGTTACAGCTGTCCTCTTCCCTCCTGGAGTAAGAGCTCCAAGTCACTGCTTCAACAAAACACTGGTGAGACAGCAAGATGGCAAATGGATGCCTCAGAGTCCTGTTTCTTCTGAGAACTGGGTATAGCTGTGCGACTGAAAGAAACACTGTGTGCAGTAAGATGTAGAGAAACCTGGAAGTTTCAGTCTTGCCAAATTCTTAGTTCCATTACCAAGTATCAGTATTCTCCAGCTCAAGTCTGTAGTCAGAACTCCTGCTCCCAGGGATATTGATTAGCACACGTGTAGCTGATTAAAGATACCTCTGTGAACAAAGCAAGTATGTCCTTGAAGCCTATTTAATACTTTTATTGGACACTGGCCTACTGCCCATGTTTTCCAGGCTCAGCACATGGGCTCAGATCTCTGTGCACTGTGAGGCTTAGGGATGGACAGCTTTGTGTCAGTTGTTTGGTACCAGAAATGACACTGGCATAAGCTGTGGGACTGCATGCATGAGTGGTTTTCTGGGGTTTTTTTTTAGTTTGTTTTTTTAAAACACACTAAGATTCATACATTTACATCTGGGATGTACATATGTTTTAGGCTCCCCTGTACAAGAAAGATTTATAAACTAGAGAAAGTTCAGCAGACTGCCATCAAGGTGATTGGAGCTGAAGTACTTACACTACGAAGAGAGGCTGAAGGGATTTGTCTTCTTCAGCCTGGAAAAGGCAAGGTGTAAGGGACCTCTAATAAGATGATGCCAGGCTTTTTTTGGCAGATGCACCATGAAAAGGTGTCGAAATTCCAACAAGACTTAGGAAATAAAGACTTTCCTTCATGGTGATAGTAAAGCATTGGAATACCAAACTGAATGATTCTGAAATTCTTTGAAAATAGAGATTGTTCCCATGCAGAAATCATACCCACTGAGTTACGAAGTTAAGCATTTGCCACTTCAGAAATGCCACAGATTTTCCAGTACCTCACTGAGCTTGTTGGAGCTGATGTCACCCAGCAGCAATGTGTCTGAGGTATGGGCCACCAGGTACCTGTCCTTTCCTAATATCTTCACCTCATCAATCTCATAACCATACTGGGATTTCAGCACAACTCGAGTTCCTGTTGAGAGGTTCTTCACAATGACCTAGAGAAAGTGGGAAAAATCAATATGAGGCCATGCACAGGGGAAGAACACAGGCTTCTTGCCCCATGGAAGATTAGGCAGATGATACTCGGATATTTAGATGTCTTCTCAGATCATTTCACTCTGCTTTTGAAAGAAACCTTACCATTCCTTTTGCATGGGATGACAGCTGCAGTAGACATGTGGGACTTTCAGGTCTGCCATTTACAAGTTACCAGCCTAACTGGAGGCCCACTCAGGCCCCCAAGGGCAGGCTCCCCTTGGAGAGTCCTGCACTCTCTCCCCTGACTTCTGAGGGGTGTCCAGGCTGCCAGTTCTCCCTTACTGCCTCAGTCTGAGCAAGGTAAATGTGGCTGAAATTAAACCACTTCAGGAGTCTGCATTTGGCATGGAGGTACCTCACACAATTCACAAGCTAGGAAATAAACTCCATGGTCTTTGATCCTAGTCAACTTCTACCCAGCCTTGGCCCTGTGCCTGGAATATCCCCTATGCCTTTCTGGACAAGTAGCTATGAACAAACTGCAGGTGCAGGACTCCAAACATGTCTAGTTCTAGCAAGCATCCAGTTTTTAACAGAAATCTCATGTCATTGGATATTCTCTTACCTGGCTCGGTCCCACATATGTAATTTCAAACTTATTTTTATAAATGCTTCTGCGAAGGCAGCAGTCAAACTGTTCAACTCCTCCACACAGAGTGCCCTGAGGACACAAACAATTGTGTGGTCAGTGGACTCAGCGAAGGAGAGATATTCCAGACCCTGCTTACATGAAGAAGATCAGAGGTAAGACAGAAACACACCAGTCCTGGGTGTCCTGGGGAACATTTCTCTTTTCACTGATCTCCTATCCCTTATCCCCTTTCAATTCTCTGCAAGTGTTTATTCACGTTTAATAATTCTTGGCCTGAAAATATTTCAAGGACTCATGATTGCGGAACACAAAACTATGCAAAAACTTCTAGAGGAAAGATGCAAATAACAACTTTCCTAAATATTTTAAATGTTTTGAGTTATTCAATTTAATACAGAAAAATTTGCAGAAAGATTAATTTTAAGAGCTTTAAAGATTTAACTTAATACAGAAAAGCAGATCAAGGCTCAATGGCTGAAACTAGAAGAAAGACAACACTGAACTGAAAACAGCACAGAAACACAGAGTGGAATCAGCAGCTCAGTTTTCATACTGTATCTCACAGGTGCTGAGAGGAAGAAGTGCTCCTGGGGCTGCTCTGGAGAAGACAGACTGACCTCATCATGCTTCAGGGAAAAAAGGAGGGCTGCTGGGGCCAGCAAGCCATCACAGCAATGGCCACAGGTTCCACAGCTTCACATCCTGCACACCAGTTCTGACTGCAGCAGTTCCCTGGCACAAGGTCGTGGCCTCTGTACCTGCACTGCACCCTGGGGCCACGGTGTGACCACATCATCTACACTGCCCACCCAGGTGACAGCGTGACCCTGATCAAAGCCCTCCCTGTACTACAGCACTTTGTTCCCAGCCACAAGCATGTGTAAGGTTGTAGGGCTGTTCCTGGTATGGGACTCCAGGGCCCAGGGCTGCTGACTGCTGGTACAAACCGCACAGATCCGTGAGCCATCCCTCTTCCACGCCAAAGCTGTGATGGTGTAGAGGTGAGCTATCTCCTTGGGCTTGCCTTCCTCCCAGGCACTGCGGCGTGGGCTCCAGTTCAGAACCCGTAACCTGGGAGAGAAGAGAGAGCTGCAACACAAACTCTGTATGGCTGACAAAAGAAGCACTGTGAAGGGGAGACCTCCCCATCAGGTACATGGTACCTGTCATAGCTGCCAATGACAATGGATTGGCCACCAGGACTGGTGGCTGCAGTGGTGAATTCCTTCTCTGACAAGTCCCGGCTGTAGTCAAAGGTTTGAATCACATTGCCTTCCTTCCCATAAGCAACAATCTTCTTGTCACAGCCTGCAGCCACAATGCTGTTGGAAGCCCAGGCGAGGGCATAAGGAGGACACGGATGCACCACCAACTTACCCTACAACAGACAAGAATACCCTGAGCACCTGAATGGCTCCAGCCCTCTGCTGGCCTCTGTACCCAGCTACCCCAGTGAGACCAGTATGGGTCCTTCTGTAAAGCCCATTCATGGGGGCAGCTTTCTCCACCTGCCCCACTCTGAAGGAAGACAAAAACAGAACTGAGTGATGCATCAACTGTTCCATTTATATAACTGTGAGAGAAGATTCTGATACCAGTAAGATGACCAATACCATTAACCAAACTGGAACTGAACTCTCAACACAGCCAAGTATAGATGGGCCTTCAGCATGTCACAGCACTGAGCAGCTATGCTCAAATCACTTCACATGGAGAGATCTGAGAACAGCATTCCCTCCACAACATTTTGAAGCACAGAGAGACTCTTGGCAGAGGAGCAGGAGGCTCAGGATGAATGCTGGGTGTCCAAGGACAGAGTGTGAGCCTGAGATTCAGGGTTAACTGGGATAGCTTAGCATGTGGATGACAACAGCTATTCCCTGGAACCATACATGTTCAAGCATCATTCTCCTGCATATCTGAACATCAGATCTTTCCAGACACCTGGACAGCCCTATGCCACATACCCAGAAGTGTAACTTACCCTCTTACCACCACCTTCAGTGTATTCCAAAGCATCCAGCTGCTGTTCTGCCTCCACCAATGCTTCCCAAAACCTCTGCTAGCAAGTACAGCCTGTAGTTCCTCTCCCAGCTTGCACTCCCTTCACAGCCTGATCCCTTTCCAGAGCTCTTGAGCTGGGGAGCAGGCTGTGCAAACAGGAATTTTGTTCATCAAAGAAGGATCTTTGATACCTGTGATTCACCTGAGCCCTCATCATCAAAGAAGAAGCGCACTATGGTTCCATCTGCGTGGCCAGACAGGATTCCCTTCCCCGACACACTGCAGAGAAACAGACAGGATGATGCAATGTTGCAGTAAGACCTGACTTTTATTTTCATATCCCTGTCCACAGGAGCAAGTCCCATTGCCATTACTGATATTCCTCGCCAAAGGAACCTTCCCCAAAGACAAGAAGTACCTGCACCAGTGTCTGTGAAAACAAAGCAGACAAAAGTACAGAACGTGGAGTGGCCAATTAATTATCTTCATCACGTAAAATCACATTAACCAACTTCCTGTATTACTAAAACCAAGCAAGATTGAATTCAGCAGGACAGTGACTCTGTGCAGAAGTTCTCACAGCAAGGTGTATCAGACAGCCCTTGCACTGGAACTGTTCCAGAAGTGAGGCTGTGTATTGTGACACTGGGAATCCCTAAAAGAAAGTGTAGAGAAAAAACATCTGAACAAGCACTACAGGCCTATGTCCATTATCTGTAGTGTTAAAGTCTTGTACTTCTGGACACAAGCAGGAGGAAGAGAGCAAGGAAGAAGAAAGAGGCCAAAGATCATGTACCCAGAAAAACACTTTTTAATCATGATTCCAAGATTCAAGGACAGAATACAAATTCTATGGACACTGTAACAATCCAGAAATCATACATCTGTCACCAGAACAACAGCATTTAGTGAAAATCCCTCTGCAAAGACCATGATATGTCTTCAATTTTTTTAGGTAAAGAATACTAAAATAGTTAAAATTAAATCTTAATATAGAAAAAAATTTGAATTGCACTTCATGGATATTTTCCTAATTACAATCTCATCACAGTTTTATCTGGCAGAATATTTTTGCCTTTTTTTAGCCCTTAAACTTGATTAATGTTTGTAATTAAATGCAGCTGACAAATGCAATCTTTAGAAAGTCACGGATTAAAATACACCAATGTACATAAGTAAGCTCATGGAGACTTTCATCCTGA
Organism: Campylorhamphus procurvoides; assembly: GCA_013396655.1. NCBI lineage: Eukaryota > Metazoa > Chordata > Aves > Passeriformes > Dendrocolaptidae > Campylorhamphus > Campylorhamphus procurvoides. Next base: position 209,977 of record WBMV01000519.1, read on the forward strand.
ACTGTGTCTGAGGGACAATCAAACTGCACAGGCCACTGTGGCACAGCCAGATACTGGATTTTAGGAAGGAATTCCTTCTGGAGAGCACGGGATGTTATTATCTTGACAAGTAACTGACAGCAGAAGGACACTGTGGCAACCTCCCATACTGGCACCAGTTATGTCAGGCCAGGAGTGGGTGGGATACTAAACCAAAGCAGGGCAGACCAAAGCAATGCCATACTCACTTGGAAGTTAGTGAGACCACGTAGGAATCTGTCCCATAAATGGTGGAAGACTTGTTGTTCTTTGTATTTGCTAAACGAACCTGAGAGAGAGAATCTGATCAATGTTGCTTCTGTCTGCAGAAGGTGAATCTTCCCCAGTGTAACATCCCCAGAGGTTTCCCAGTTCATCACCAGCACCAGAAATCACTGGAAGCCTTCAGGGAGGTTGAAGAAGTGGAAAAGCTGGAGTCACACTTCCACATTTCTAGAATGGCTTGGGAAAAGAACCAAGTGATCCAGTAGAACCTCTAAGGACTAACTGAGACTCAGAAAGTTCAAGTCCACAGCATAACCTCTTTGTTGTTATTCTGTGCCCAGTGCCACACACTGATGGCTCCTACCCACACAGCCCACGTGCTTGCAGGCCTGGCAGACTTAGCATGGAAAAGAAAATCAGGCAAATAACAAATTTCTCTACCTTTCCTTCAGCAAGACCAAAGACAATGACATTCTCCGCTGGCCACAGTAAGCAGGTCACGGCACTCTGCCAAGGAGGAGGTGAAAAGAGAGGTTAAGAACTCCATCCTACTCAGCTGCCTGCCCCATTTCCCCCTCTGACAGCGTATAAACACTGTCATCACTCAGGTTGGGAGAGATGGGGCACTTGGCAGGCCTTGCAGAAGGGTTGAGGCCCTGCATGCTGAAGTTTAAACTAGATAATAGGGAGCTGAGGTGAAGTAATGGGCTCAGGAGGGCTAAAGGAGGGCAACAAAGTTATACAGATGTATTCAGCATGGAGCTCTTCTGAGAGCATTACCTACTGAGCAGGTGCATGGCTTTCCACATGCTGCTGTTGAATGTACAAATCATGGCTGTTTTAAAAGGTTTTTTGCAACAATGACAAAACATAATTTGAATATAAAATAAATAAAAAATAATTTGACTCTGCCAGCTTCTCTAATCGCTGAGAACACTTGCATGTTGGATCTTCATTTGAAGAATCAGAAATAGCCTTTACATTTTCATTGACAAGCAATATGGTTATTAGATGATACTAAACCCAAACCAAAGGTATTCTCAGAATCTGAGGTGGGATCAGGATGAATAAAGCTGACCACAAAACCCATCTGTAAGGGAAAGCCAAGAGGGTTAATGAAAGCCCTTCACATTTACCCTGCAGAATTTCAGTCAGTAGAAAGGTCAGTGTTTGGCACTGTGCCACCTGTATGCTTCACTGCCTCCTCTGTCCCATTTAAGCATCTGAGGCTGCTTTAGATACATAGACACCCTCATTTATTCATTTCACCACCTATCCCCACTCTGATCATTCATATCAGCAAACACAGCTACAACCAGGAAAGAAAATGTCCCATGGTACCCAAACTGCTCATAATTTAGATGTCCAACCAATGACCAAGACCATTTTCATTACCACAGTTTCCCAGGAATCTGTGTATTTCCCTCATTATCTGGCAGGCTCTTATTTTCAGTCTAACACAACAAAAGTTTGGGAACAAGCCTCACAGTGGCAACTTGCTCATTGCTTGTGCAAAGCAGTCACACTTGTACACACTCATCTCAGTCCTCAAGAAGGAGGCTTGGCTTGCCAGCAGGGCTGTACAGTGCTGCTGTGATCACTGGGTATGTAAGAATGCCCAGCATTCTGCCAGCAGGAAAGGGAAAGGGATCAATAAATGATCTATCATATTGACTGAAGACATGAAAAATTTGTAAATAACAGGAGAAAGCTGGACACAGTGGTAAAAACCCACACAATATAGCACCAGAAAAAATAAAGGATTTGTTATGTTAGAAATAGTAGAAAGGGCATGGGGAAATGAGAGAAAAAAAATCACTGAATTGTTACATTGAAAATACAAAAACCCGTATGCATGCTGTACACAGTATCCAAGCTTGTGAGAGGTGAGCAGGCTCCCACCAGGCTGTCAGCCAGAGGGGTAGGCAGCAAGCAGTACCCAAGAAAAGGGCTCTCCAGGGAGGCTACAGGTGTCCACACCTGCAGTAACTACCCTTTTCAGGAAAGGGATAAAAGGACACCAAACCCCACTTGTTCTCTTTTCCTCATGACACTCTGTTCCAGTGTCACGACCACTCAGTGTAGCAGCTCAACCACAGAGAAACAGAGGCAGACCAACAGCTTTCTTACTGTCAGAGGTGCAGAATTCCATTCCAACAGCTGGAAGGGAGCACTCAGAGTGGCCAGATGGGCCTCCTGAGCCACCCTAAAAGCAGCCACAGTGGGGCCACAACCCAGCTCTGAGATGTAGGCTTTGGACCCAGAGGCTGAAGCTGCCCTTCACCTGAGAGGTGGCTTGAGAAAGCCTGGAACAGAAATGCCAGCAACTCCGTCAGGAGCAGCTCTGTCTGTATCTCTGGGGATTTGGCCAAAAAGGATGATTTCTTCCACCCAGCAGAGAACTTCCTTGCTGACACAAAATGTTGGTGTCCTGGTGTAATGGCACTTGCCTGGAAAGCCTCAGGCAGCTGCCAGACTTTTGTCTCTGAACATAAAAAGTAGTCAGTGCACCATATTTTGTCACTCACATGGTCTTCTGCACAAGGAATTTGTAATACCTTTGCCTTTTCCAGATTGACCTTAGGGCAACCCTTGGCACAACACAGACTGGACAGAGTACTCTCTAACACAGGCAGGCAGAGCCAGAGCAGCAGAACATAAAGGCAGCCAAGGAGCAAACTTGACTGAAATCACAAACCTGAGGCCTTTGAGCATGTGGGAACTGCACAGTTTGAATCCTGCACATTTTACATTTTAATATGGAATCTTGGTGTTTAGAGTTGCTAACTTGTGTAAAACAGTTAAGCACTGAGTCCCTCCTGTATTCCTCTTTCAACTCTCCTAAAATATTCTGTCCACTGATGCCTATAGTAGTGCCCAGTTTTGTAAGTGACTGCATTAATTGTTCAACAATTAGCTATGGTGTTGTACGCAGGCATTAGGAGGACTCTGAAGCTTGATGAGCAATACATGCCTTAAAATTTAGAGATTCTCTTAGGATCTACCTGCATACTTTGGAGGTCTAGTACAGTTTGGCCAAGTTTGTCTTTTCCTCCATATGCTGGAGAAAATTGAGCCAAACAGGCATCTGGGTCTCACCGTTTGGATGAACTTGTTGCATATCACCTTCTTGTCACCCCTGCGGAAAAAAGTAGACTAAAATTATTATCAACAAGGCTGGCAATACTGCCCATTCTGGTTACCCCACTGCTTGTATGCAGTCTGCTTTGGTATTGCCAAAACTGGCAACAGGCTGTTGAAGTTTTGCATGCTCCTTGTATATCAAAACTTTAGGCAGAAGATCAAAAAGAACACAAACTTCTGAGCTTCCAAAATTCTGGTGATCTGCCTTTCTGAGGGCCTTTAGCACAACTCATGCCAGCAAAGGAAGCTGCAGTGGGGCAGGTGTGCCACAGCTACAAACCTGTGACACAGGGGAAGACAGTCCAGGCTCCAGCTGGCTGAACGCACTGCTAGAGCTCCAGAGGGGTTGTGCCAAGGAAACCTCACCTACTGTTCTCCACGGACACCTGCGTGACTCCCTGTGGGTCAGGTGATGGTGCTGCAGTGTGTGCCAGGGTGAGGGGGAGCCCTGAGCAGACTCACCACTCCTCGCCGATCCTGTACACATAGACAATGTTGTCCGTCTGCCCGATGGCCAGTTTGGTGGAGTCTGGGGAGAAGGCCATGCCTTTGACCACGTAGCTTTTCCTGCCGTACTGCAGAGAAGAGAGTCGGTGTGACCGGGGCAATGAGGCAGCGCTGCCCTGCCCCGGCCCCGGCCCCGGCCCCGGGCCCGCTCACCTTGGCATCGGCCGGTTTGGTGGAGAACTTGTCTCGCCGCTCGCCGTGCTCGTCGTAGAGCAGCACCACGCGCTCCGCCGTGCACACGGCGAACCGGGCGCTGCTGGCGGACCAGGCCATGCAGGTCACCCGAGCCGTCCCGTCCTGCGGGCACACACCGCTCAGCCCACACCCCGCCGTAAGGCCCGGCCCGGCCCGGCCCTGCCTGCTCCCCCCAGCCCGGCCCTGCCCGCTCCCCCCGGCCTGGCCCGACCTGCGGGGCCAGCAGGGTCCGCACGTGCCGCAGCTGCATCGCGCCCTACACCGGGACCGAGACCGGGATCGGGACCGGGACCGTCCCACAGGCCCGCCTTGGGCCGCTCCGCCTTGGCCAGCCCCGCCTGGGCCCAGCCCCGTTGCCAAGGTAACGCCGGCGCCACCGCAGCGCTGACGCGAGTGCGCCGAGTCCGCGGGGACCGACACCCCCCTCAGCCAGCCCGCCCTCCGACATCGGCACGGCTCGGCACGGCTCGGNGACCGGGGGCCGCGCTGGGGGGGTTTGGGGCCGTCGGGCAGGGGACACAGCAGCGCCGTGACCGCTCGCCGGGCCCTCCGTGCTCCCCTCCCCTGGCTGCGGCCACTGCTGAACCGAGGCCGCCCGCGCCGGGGGTGACGGGCCCAGCCGGCCGCGCCAGATGCCGGGATGTGCTGGGCTGCACCGGAGCCCTCCCGGCCCGCACCGGAGCCCTCCCGGCCCGCACCGGAGCCCTCCCCGGCCCGTGCAGGCCTCGGCTCCCCGCGCCGCTGCGCCCGGTTCTCTGCAGCGAGTGGGCCAGGCCTGCCCCTGCTGTCTGTGGCACAGGCGCGTCCGACACCGACCCACGGACATATCCCTGAAAGCGTTCGAGGCCAGGCTGGACAGGGCCTGGAGCAACCTGTGACAGTGGGAGGTGTCACTGCCCGTGGCAGCGGGTGACACTGGATGAGCTCTAAGGACCTTTCCCAGCACAACCATTGCACGATTCCCTGACCCCGCAGGCGCCCCGTGGCAAGACAGGGCTGTGTCTGGCTGTTCTCANGAGTGGGCCAGGCCTGCCGCTGCTGTCTGTGGCACAGGCGCGTCCGACACCGACCCACGGACATATCCCTGAAAGCGTTCGAGGCCAGGCTGGACAGGGCCTGGAGCAACCTGTGACAGTGGGAGGTGTCACTGCCCGTGGCAGCGGGTGACACTGGATGAGCTCTAAGGACCTTTCCCAGCAAAACCATTGCACGATTCCCTGACCCCGCAGGCGCCCCGTGGCAAGACAGGGCTGTGTCTGGCTGTTCTCAGTCACAGCTGCCCAGAGGCTTTGCTGGAGCAGCAGCAGCGCTTGCCCTGGCATTCATGAACTGGCCTCAGAATTCAGAGGGACACAGGGATCTTCTGCCTGGGGTTGAGGCCACTGGTGCTTGCACGGCACCAGGCAGGCTCCCTGGCAGTTGTCACTCCTGCAGGAGGATGCTGTGCAGATAAGGTCTCCTGATTTCCCTTGTGGGTTCAGATTATTCCAATTATGAGTTGAACCCTTCTGCAAGTGTGCCAGTAATGCTCAGGGAGCTAATCCCAGGGAGGAGGTGAAAATAACCATGAAAAGTATTAGCTTAGCTAGGCAATTCCCAGCTCGCTCTTAACAGAGCCTGCACCTCCAGGGCTGGAGGATTAAAGCTTTGAGGGTGAACTGTATTCTCCTGTTCCTCTTACGAGAGTGTCACAGAGCCAGAAGAGTGTCCTGCTGAAGGCAGGGAGCAGCACTGCTACTGGGAGCTGTAAAACTTCAACAAGGTGGGGTGGCTCTGCTGGGTCTAGCTGTGGGGCTGCTGGCATGTGGCTTCCAAGTGTTTTTTTCATTGCAGAACTTCCTGAGAGCTGGGCTGATATGCAGGAGCCACTGCTTGAGGGGATGTGCTTCACCCTAAAGTATCTAGGAATGACTCTGGTAGAAAAACCAAAAGGAGAAGACATGGCTGCTGCTGCCATTCGCAGGATTGTGGCCACGGTGAGAGACAACCCTGGGGCACTGCTGTGCTGGGGTCAGAGCCCAGCCCCTGGACTCCTGAAGTGTCCATGTCCTAGCCCTGAGCTCCAGGGACAGTGCCCTTCCCAGGAGAAACATGGTCTGTAGAAGGCTGCTGGTCTCTGCCTGTATGCTGTGGAGAAGCTGCCTCCCTGCAGGACAGCCCCTGCCACTTGCTTGCACACCTGAACCCAGCTGAGAGCAGAGCTGTGCCTGTCACAGCATGGAGGGGAGGGTGAAGAACTGAGGGAGGTGGGGCATGTCCCTTCCTGTGTGTGTGGCAGTAATGTGAGTAGATTCCACAAGTGTTCTGTGCAGGACATTCCTGATCTCCAGGTTCTGCTGTCCCATCCCTACAGCAGGAGCCTTTGCAGCAAGGGTCCAAGTGGGTGTACAGAGCCTGGAGGGCTCCTTGCAGCAAGGGAGTGAGGTGAAGACCCTTGCCAGGTTTGCAGAGATTGCTGGTGTCTTCCCACTGCCAGGCACGGGTGGGAGCTCGCAAGTTCCAGAAGGTGATTCTGACAGTGTCTCCGAGGGGCATCTCACTGCAGGATGCAGACACAAAGGAGATGGTGGAGAACGTCTCCATCTACAGGTGGGCATGGCCGGGTGGGGGGCCCCGGGTTTTCCCCAGCAGCCAGATGGAGACTGATGGGATGTGTGGCAGCCAGGGTGGGCTGGGCCTTCTGTCAGCAGTACCTTCAAGCATAGGTCTTCTGTTGGCTCCCTGAGGCCTCTGCCCTCTCCCTGCTGTGCCTCCAGCACCGACTGGGACCCAGGCAAGGTCCTGGGTGGCTTTGAGTTCGTCTGCCTACCTCTCATCTCCTTGCACCCTGCTTGTCTGTTCTGGCATTCAGCAGGACATTGAGGCTGGTGGTTGGAAAGCCTCACAGTTAGGACAGGACTGCATGTTTGCCTCCACTGCTGGGACTACCCTTCTGACTGCAGGATGCCAGAAACTGCACCTTATTCAGGCTGGCTAAAAACAGTTGCTGTCAGAGCTGATGTTGATTTTTCCTGCTGCCAGCTATCCTTTGGCTGGGTTGGGTGTCTGTGAGTGTTGGGGTGTGAGAGGAGCATGGCTGCAGGCTGGTGGCTAGATGGGAAGCAGAGACAGGACATCTCTTTGTTCCAAAATTTGGGCCTCAGTGCAGAGCTAATGTGCCAGGTCAGACCATCCACCTGCCTGGCCTCCAGCTGGCTCCTTGGAAGCAGTCACCTACCCTTCTGTGCTCCCCTTAGCTCAGTGCTTGAGTTCACACACGGGGCTGAGCTGGGCATCAGAGGACCACGGAGCTCACTTGGGCAGTCCAGAAGGGAATGTCTGTGGATCTCTTACCTGCTACAAGTGCCAGGCAGCCTCAGGCTCCTGCTGGAGGTTTGGGCTGCCTGGTCAGCTTGGGCAGGTGAAAGTCTCAGATTGTCGGCAGTGCCTGCTGATGTGCTGGGAGTGCAGCAAAAGCCCCGTGCTGGGACCCTGGTTTGCCCTGACAGTTCCTTTCTCCACAGGATCTCCTACTGCACAACAGACAAGCTGCAGAACAAGGTCTTTGCTTACGTTGCCCAGAGCCAGGAGAGTGGGGCACTGGAGTGCCATGCCTTCCTCTCACCCAAGAAGAAGATTGTAAGCACTTCCCTTCCAGTCTTGACTTTGTGAGGTAAGGGTGGGAACAAGGACCTGCCTTCTCCTCCTTTAGTGAGAGAAGGCCCTTCCCTCTGTGCATCTCAGCTGGATTTGGAGCCAGCGAGCAGGTGTGCTGCAGAGGCATGGAGTGATCAAAGGGTGGTTTCCTGTCCCGGCTCCTGGGGGTCTCCTCTTGGGGGTGACTGACCCCCAGGGGCAGACAGACACACCACTGAGCTCTGGCCTTCCATCTGTGTTCTGCAGGAAAAGGCAGTGAGGGATGCTGGGGGATCTGGGGTTTCATGGCAGTGGTGTTCTCCTGGCTTAAGGGCCCAGATGGAAGCAGATATTCCCTCTCTTTCATGTACGTAGGCACAGGCTGTGACTCTGACCGTGGCCCAGGCCTTCCAGATGGCACTTGATCTCTGGGAAGCAACACATGCAGGTAGGAGGAATTTCTCCGATGTGTCCCTCTGCATAGCCCTAGGATCAGGGTCTTTGGTGTGGGACCTTGTCCTGGTCTGTGTGGAGGGGAGATGGTTTGCTGCTTGGCTAGTAAAACACCAGGCAGGGAGAGTGTTATCCTTGTGGCTGTGTTCTCTGCCACTGCCCCATCTCTGGCTGGAGTGGGAAGCATCCCTGCTGCCCATGCTGAACTGCTCTGCATCACTGAGCTGTCCCCCTGCTCAGGGCCCTGTGATACTTTCCCTGAGCAGTGACTTCCCCCACCCTTATTTGCACACTCCCTCCAGCACAGTGGGGGTTCCCTGTCCTTTGCCCACAGTCCTGCCTGTGCATCCCCAGCTGGGCTTTTTCCAGGTTGCAGGCACTAACTCTGCTGCTTTTGCCCTGTCCCAGGCTCTAGGCAGGATCAGCCCTTTCACCCTTCATGTGTCATGGAGAGCAGTGAGCCCAGCAGACCCTGTGAGCCAGCCCCCACACCGGGGAGCCCTCCCTTCAGACACCAGTTCGGGGTACAGTATGTGCAAGTCTGGCCTATGCCCAGGGCTGTCTGAGATTAGAGCAGGAACTGAGTGATCCTTATGCAGCTCCTTCCTCCTGCCCTCCCAGGGCCCTGTTGGTACCTGCACAGCCCTTGTCACACATGGCAGCCTGGTGTGAAGAAGGGTGCTGTGCTCACATGGCAGGTGTGGTTCCTCAGGGTCTTTGCTCCAGGAGCTTTGCTGTCAGGCCCAGCACTGCTGCAACCTCAGCCCTGCTCTGCTAGCCCTGTCACACAGGGAGCTGGGACCTGTGCTGCACACCTGGTGCCATGGCTGGGGGTGAGAGCTGCCTCTGAATGAGAGGACTCTTGGGTCACCATCCTGCCAGCCTGGACTAAGGCTCAGCCCTGCCCATCTGCACTGCACTTCCTGCATGGCCACAGCAATGGGAGCACTGTCGTGTTGCTGGTCTCACTGTCCCTGCCCAGGAGCCTGTGGATACTTGGTCCTTGGCCTCATGCTTGCAGCCTGGCACTGCTTGGGCTTGCCTGCTCATGGTGGTCTCTGCCTCCCACTGCAAGGTGTGCCCACCCACCACTGTCCCTGGGCAGAGGTGTGCTGTGTCAGCAGCTCTGTCATCATCATTCCTGCTCACTGCCTGCATTTGGGGCACTGCTGCTGGAGGGGATGTGGGATGAACCATGGCCTATATGTCTGTTGTGTGCCTGTGTGCTTGAGCCAGGAAGGTTCTGGCAGCCCAGCACTCCAGGTCTCTCCCCCACTGCCTGTGGGAACCCTTTGTGCCATATTTGGGGGAGTGACTGTCTTGTCAGACCCAGCCTCACTCCTGGCAGAGACCTGCCCATGCAGTGAGGTGTCATGGTAGTTTTTTTTGTTTGCTTGTCAGGAGGAAGAGGAGGAGGAAGATGATAATGTCAGTGAACCCTTATCTGGGTAGGTGATGAGCTGCTTCTTGCTTTCTATGATCTCTCAGGTGCACCCTGTCTTGTTTCCTCCACTCTGCTCTATGCAAGGGGAGCTGCTGGGGCCATGGGCATGGTGGTATCACAGAGGAGAGCTGAATGGGACCAAGTGGAAGCTTCCTGCACTTTCTCTGCCTCTGTCAGTTGAGAGCTCCAAGTGAACAGGGGGCTGAGCTGTAGAAGGACAGACCTTGGAGTCCAGCTTTTGCAGTGGAGCTGTGGGAAACATAATGATGCACAGGATGCACCCAGAGTTGTTTCCTTTTCTGTTTTTGCCACTCCTTGCTGGTGCCAGCCTGTCCAGACTTGCCTCTCAGATGAGACTCAGAGTTGTCCCTTTCCTCCCATTGATTTCCCTGGGGCTTGGACCAGAATGGAGGCTTGGTCATGCTAACTTCTGTGTGGACTGGGGCTGTGGGCTGAGCTTGATGGTGTCTGTCCGGTTTTGGGGAGGAGCTTATGGAACCAATCCAGCAGCAGAGTATTAACCTGCAGGTCTTTCCAGAAGTGCTGGTGGTGGATGTGAGAGGTCTGTTTTATCATGGCTGTTCTCCATGTGTGTGACAGTGGGGTCTGGCAACACTGCAGGGCTGAGCCTGGGCTGAGCTGATGTCAGCTGGGAACATGTGCATGCACAAACTGAAGCTGTGTGTGCAGCCCGAGAAAGTGGCAGTCCTCTGGACATGGGGCTGCTGATGGGAAGGAGATGTGGCTTTGCAGTTTCAGGACAGGCTAGCCTGGGAAGGGAGTTTGGTAGCAAGTGAACTTGGGACTTTCTGCACTTCCAGTGCCTTGTGCTGTTGCACTATGCCTGCCTTGTTGGCAGGGGTCAGGAGCATGCAGTGTCTCTCAGGAGGCCGTGCTTAGGGTATGATAGGTGCTGTGTTCTCTTCCAAAGCAGCATGGAGGAGCTGGGGAGAGGATCCCACAGCACAGCAGGTAAGTTCCTTCCTTCAGTGCTGCATTGGCTCATCCCTGACCATCCTCTGCAGGGGGAGGGTGTTGATGCTCACCTGGGAAGGTCTGCTTCCCCTCTCAGGCTGTGCTGGGCTGCCAGCCACATGCTTTATGGCCCGTGTCTTCCTTTTGCTTTTCAGAATTAACACCTCTTGTGCCCCGAGCGAGCTCTCCCACAGCACAGCTACTGTGCTATCGCCTGGGTCAGCCCCCAGACAGCTGGACAGGGCTGGGAGGGCTTGGAGACCTCCCCACCCCTGGCCCCAGGACTGCTGGCCCCAAGACTCCCCTGGGCTAAGCCAAATCTCTGCAACAATGGACCAGCCACTCAGGATTCACCCTGTGCCTGCACCCGGGCCAGCCAGTGCCTGCCCCTACCCTGGCACTGCCCTCCGGGCACGGGGACTGCTGGCACAGCTGCCATGGACTGCACAGGCTGCGACACCCGCTCCTTGTCCTGCTCTGCTTGCATGAACCGCCCCAAGCTGCAGCTGCTCCCAGGCCACACAGGACCACTCCAAGTGCTCTGAGCCTGCCAGATGCAGCCAGTGCACATCCTCAGGGAGCAATAGCTCTTGGCCTGGAGCAATGCATGAGGAAGGCCCTGCCCCTCCAGTTCAGCCCCACACCCTCTCATGAGTGAAATGAGCTGGTTTTTAAAAGAAAGCTCTGCCTTTATAGAGAAATAAACCGAGTTTTTTACTGTTGTCCTTTGGGTTTGAGTGCTGAATAGGTGCCATGCACAAGCAATTGTGTCTGCTGCACTGCAGCTTGTGCTCTGAGCTCATGGAGCCTGGAGCTCCCACGTCTTCCTCAGCTGCGAGCCTTGAGGGGGCGTTCCCCCTGTGCTGGGGGCTGCTGGGGCTCAGGGTGCCCTTGTTACCTGGGAGGAGCTGGTCCAGGCTGTGCTGGACTGGTGTCTTTCGCACCTGTGGATGTCACCTGCACCGATGGGAACTGAGGCTAACCATGCTGAGGCCAGGGTGCACACAAGTCTCTGTGTGCCAGCAGGTGCCAGCCTCTCCCCACGTGCCTGTTCTGCTCTGTAGGGTGCCCTGCTGCACCCCAGCTGTGCTCTGCACAGGCACAAGCCATGCACTTGGTTTCCTTCCCTAGAGCAGGGGAGGCTGCAGCCATCAGGACTTCTGATTGCTCTGTCAAGTAAGTTTGCAGCTACATTCCTGAGGCCCTCACTGTGGGGTTCCTGTCACATCTCCACACAGCTCCCCTTCATGGCCTGCTGGCACTGACAGCCCAGTCAAGCAGCAATCATTGGCTGCAGCTGGGGTGGCAGGGCCAGTCTCCCAGCGAGTGCCACAGGTGGATACCATGGGAAGGCTGGCACTGGCGAGGCCTGGGGTGCTGCACGAAGGCTGGCACTGGGAAGGCTAGGAGTGCCACAAGAAGGCTGGCACTGGGGAGACCTGGGGTACACCATGGGTCAGTCAGGACCTGTGTGCTGTTTTTCTTACTTGTGGCTTTGCATGTTGAATCTGGTCTCATGCCTTTCCTCCCTCAGCTGAGGGCACATAGCATCCTGTAATTGTTATTAGAGTCAACAGGTCATTCTCAGGCCCTTGGCTTCCAGCATTCATCTCTGCAGTTCTCTGGCCTCCTGAAGTGTCATGGTCTGAGAAAGAAGGGGTGGCTTGGGTCTTGGTTTCTTTTGCATGGGGGAAGTCCTTTTTGCCTCAACACCACACCGATTTTATATTTAATGGCAGACCTTTTGTGTTCCTTTTTTTATTTGGCCCCAACCAGTGCATGGTTTTTTTTGTGCCTTCCCTAGTTTGTCATCTCTGCTGCAGTCTGATCCTTTGATTCTTTGTGTGTGACTACTCTTGTATTCCCCTGGCAGCCCTAATTTTTTAAAGTACCCTCAAAAACAAGCCAGTGGCCCAAACAAGGTGTTTGTCTCTCTGGAGCTGTGACCATGCTTCCTGCAGCCCAGGTTCCAGCCCAGCAGTGGTGTCACCCCATGACCACTCAGGTATCCCTTTCCTCACCTGAGCAGGAAGCAGCACAGGCCCCTCTGGCCAGCAGCCTCTCAGGTTTGGGCCTTGTGCCCCTCCTTAGCCCTCCTGCCAGGATGTGTCTGCTCCCTGCAGAGAAGCAGCTGTGATGGGACAGCCTGCCACTGGTCCAGCAGCACAATATGGCCCAGCAGGCAGCACCAGCTCTACCTCAAGGGCCAGAGGGGTGCAAGGCAAGCTTGGAGGACCTGCAGCTCTTGCACAGCATGCAAGAACAGGTCTTCTCCATTCAAGAACTGCTGATACACATACGTGAACACAGACACACACACAGAAACCTGCAGCTTTGCAGGGACAATGCTGCCTTTGAGCCAGGATGCTTTTATTGAAAAGACCCTGCTGCAGGAGTTGCTTATCCCATCCCTTCCCCATCTAGTCCTGCAGCAGGAGCTGAGCAGCACCTGGAAGGAAGAGTCCTGAAAGTGCTTTTACTGGTAGGTTTATTCCTGGAAGACACTGGATCCTGTGATGCTTGAGTCCAGGGCTACAGAGCCAGCATGTGGCAGGCTGCAGAGCAGAGCATGGAGGGAGAGCAGCAGCCAGGGCATCAGAGAGCCTCCTTGTATTACCCCCTTCCCTCCAACTGAGACCTTACAGGCCTCATCACATTGTCTCCTCCAGGCAGCACAGGCATCATGCTGCTCACAGAGTGCTCAGTAGCTCCCTACAAACAGCCTGACTGTGCCAGCCCTGAGCCCTACAGGGGACATGGCACAGCCACAGCCATGCCTTTGCACTGCCCACTCCCCCAGCTCTGTGGGGCTCCCAACAGCACTCCCTGCCCTGGCTGCAGGCTCTGCAGGCTGGCCACGCACTGTGCCAGCATTCATTTCTCATCCTCATTTGTTTTTGTCCTCTGCAGTAGAGAGAGACCTCAAAATCCCTGCATGGCTATGATGGGATGCAGTGGAGACCCGTTCTCCAGCAGCAATCCACTCTCCCCTGTGCTGGCTGGGCCCAGCCCCAGAGACAAACTCTCCTGCCACCTGGCCACAGCCCCCCTGGCAGCACTGGGGCAATGCCTGCACTGTCCCATCCCCTCAGCCTCGGGGCCCAGAGGGGAGCAGTTCCTGTCCTCCACAGGCAGCCCCCAAGCCCAGACAGGCAGCCGAGAGCAAGGTCTGTCTCGGGCTGACACCAGGCAGGTGTCCAGTGCCATGACTGCCCCCAGGGCTTTGGCCAAGCTGGTGTGCAGGGACCTGGCCTCCCCTCAGGCCAGCACACGGGCCCCTCGCTCCCCTCAGCTCCCCCCCGGGCTGGTGGTGTGGCCCCCCACCTGCTCTCAGCTCCGTGCTGCACAGGGGCAGGGCAGTGGGGCCAGGTGTGGGGGACAGGCAGGGCCTTGCTCTGCATGCACGGCTGGGAGCAGCTCCATGCACAGCCCCGGCCAGGAGCCCTCGGGAAAGCGCGAGTTCTGATACATGGATCATCATATGCTGAGTTCCAGGCTGGGCACCTGGTGCTGCCTCTTCTTCCAAGGCCTGCTTTGGCTCTGGCAGGACACCCAGGACCCCAGACGCTGAGCTGGTGCTGCACTTACACCTCGATGATATTGACCGAGGGAGATTTCTTCTATGAGAGAAAAATCTGCTTTAAGGCCCTGCTTTTCTGTGCCACTCATATCAGACCCCATGGCAGAGCCCTCCAGCCCACAGCAGGCACCAAGACCAGTAGACCTCAGCAGAGCAGGGTCAGTTTGGAGGAGGGATTCAAGAGGAGGGATCTCTGGCAAGGAGTAATCAAGAAGCTGGAAAATCTGGAGGAGGGGAACTGGGGCCTTGAAGTCTCAACAGGAAAGTTCTGCTCCTGACATCTGCTGGAAACCAAGATGTGACATCAGTGTGGCAGTCAGCACAGTGAGGGGAGTTCCCATCATCAACAGAGGCTGCAGATGAGATACTAACGAAAACCTAATGCACAGTCCCATTAGAGCATCAAGGCTACAAATCACTGTCTTGGCAGGTAACCAAGGGAGAAGTGTCGGGTGCTGAGGGAACAGCCAGGTGAAGGTGCTGCTCCCTTCCATTCACAGCCTAGCACAGCACCTCCATCAGAGTGGGGAAGGGGCCCTGCAATGACTTGTGTGGTAATAACACGGAATAGGCTGTGGTGAAGGCAGAAAGTAAGCAGTGACAAACCAGTGCAAGAACCACGAGAACAGCTGCCCAGCCTGTCCACTCCTGCCTGAATGCACAGGAGCCAGACCCGTCCATGGGTGCAGTAGAGGTAAAGCCTTGGAGAGGCATGGTGAAGGGTCTGTTACAGTGAGAGGTACCACCCTGCAAGGCAAGAACCATCCCAGCTGACATATCCTGTCATCTCTTCCAGGGTTTCTTCTACAATCACCCATGGGGCACACACACTGCCCCAAAGAGACTCACTGCACCCTAAAATTGCTGTCTTTTGGATGAGAGTGTAAGCTGGGATGTTTCTGTTTCTGGAGAGAGCCAGAACCTGTGGAGGTTGCAATCCTCACAGATACAAGATGTCAGCCCTCCTGCCAGCCCTCCTCACCCACCTTGCTCCGCAGAAGCCCCCCACTTGGTCGCTCTGGTGTGCTGTGCTCTGAGGACGGCTTTGTCTTCTCCTTGTTGTTGTTGGAGTCGTTATCCTTGATGATGTCATACTGTCTGCAGAACAGGGCAATCACCGCTGCCAAAAGACAGATGGGATGAAGGACCCTCACACTGGCTGCGCCTGCCTCCCCTCCTGTAGAACTGCAGCTGCAGAGCAGTCACACCCAGGGCTCCCCAGGGTGCTGCACACCCAAACCCCACCTGCATCAGCCCTCACCACCCAAGGCACCTCTGCACGTGTGGCCAGGCCAGTCTCCTCAGGCAGACAGGCATGGATGTGGCCAAGGTCATTGGGCCACACATGATATGCCCAGCACTCACTCAGGGCAGATGCTGAGGCACTTGGAGAGGGACAGTGAGGTCAGCTGGGTGGGTTTTAGAGTGTCTCCAGCAAGACACTAAAGTCACTGGGCCGGTGCTTGTGACCCTCACAAAAGCCAGCCCTTGGCTTTGTCCATGCAGACTGGCTGTGGAGTCAGTCACTCTGTCATGGTTTCACAGCACCCATCTCACACAGCATGTCCCACACAGGGGGACCCTGGACATGGGAGTCTGGAGTGATGCCCCCAACCGTGACCACGCTGGACTCACTCAAACTCCACTGTGTGTGATCACACACAGGCACACAGAGACTGGATGTGACTCCTTCCAGCTGACACTCTGACACAACAACCTGTGCCAGATCATACTGTATTTTCTTCCTGTGCACTAGAAAAGTGTCAAGGCCAGAGAAAGGAGAGATTCCTGAAAGACAGCACTACAAAATCCACTTTTCTTGGGAAGAGAGTAGGGGACCAATGACTTCCCATTCACAGCAGCTGCACGTGACCAGTCAGGAGCTGACTTACCTCCTAGGCTCCCATGCTCCCAGGTCAACCTGCTGTCTGCTGGAGTACTAGCTTTAATCATGTTGTATAGGAGCAAATCACCCAACTTACAGCTTTAGCCACTACCAGCCAGTGCACCTCTGCCCCAGCCTGCTGGAACACTGCCTGTGGCACTCACCTGCCCACATGAGCAGCACAGCCACGATGATGATAATCTCCCCTGTCTGCAGCTGCCGGTCTTTGTCCAGCCCTTCCATGGTGATGTCACCTGCAGAGAAGAGACCCTAGGCAGGGCTGGCAACAGATACCCACCTACCACAGCAACACTGGGGGATCTGAGTAACTCCAAAGGAGAGAAGCCCGCTTCCTCCAAACAAGAATGGGTGTGGGATGACATCCTGGCTGGGGAGAGGACATACATTCCATAGCTTTCCTGGGTCAGATAAACTATCCTCGCTACAAAGGCAATCAGTCATTTCAACAGCCTGTTCAGGTTCACATAAGGACTGCACAATGCATGCCAGTAATCACTGAGATCACTCTGTATGCAGCGACCAGGGCACGTCGGGAAGGTCCTCAGCTGAACAGAAAAGTTCTGAGGAAAGTCAGCCATCTGCTTGTCCCACCATACTCAAGATCCCCTCTCATGGTTAGTGCTGGAGACAGACTCCTGTGCCCTCTTTGGGCATCATCTCTTGGATTCCTGGATTATCTCTCATGGACCACATGTAGGCAACTCCAAGGCAACAGGGATACGAGTTGGAAAGGAGGCCATGAGGCTCTGTCATTTGTCCTTTGGTAGCCTGCAGGCTGGAAGATCTCAGAGCCCTTTAAGTACTGGCTTCCTACAGGCAGCAGCTGGACAGGCCACAGCAGCTGGGCTGGCCACACTCTGCCTAGCTGAGGAGGTGCCAAGACCTGGAACAGGAGGGCTGCAAACCAGGGCTTGAGAACATTGTCATGGCCACAATGGACACAGCAGCAGCCTGCACAACCCTGTGTGTACCCAGCAACCTGCTGCTCAGGGCAGCACCTTCCTCACGGGCTAATGAATCCCTGTTTGTCTGCTGCGAAGCCCTCGAGGTGTGGCCCAAGCAGCAGTGCCTGGGCAAGCTGGAGGCTCACCTTGGTTGGAGCTGTTGGAAGGCAGGCGGTCGGTTTCCTTCAGGGTGCGGAAGTGGACACGCTTGCTGGCCTGGCTCTCTCCATACAGGCCGATGCTCTGCACCTGGATGATGTAGTCGGCATCCTCTGCCAGGTCCCACAGCACACAGGCACGGTTGGTGGTGTTCACCTCCCGGATGAAGCGCTGCATCTGCCCGTCCTGCCGCTGCCAGAGGGAAGAGCTGTCACCCCAAAAGCTGCTCCCAGCTGCACCAGACACACACCCCTGGCTGCAGGGTGGTGTTGGGCACACTGCCCTCACTCCTCCCTTCCCAGGTAATCATCCACCCTGGGGTAGGCCAGGCTGGCCAGCACTGGGCTATGCAGCACCCCCTGCATGGTTTGAGAGCCAGGCAGCTCCCTGGAGAAGCCACCATCACCCAGGGCTGTGTAGGTGGAGCAAGGCGAGGAAAGAAGGGTTATGTCATGGCTGAAGCAACATCCTTATCCAGAGAAATCACAGGAAAGCCACTGGAGAGACTACTGCCAGTGCATCCTGCAGTCTGCTGCCTCCCATCAGGATGGATGGCTGAGATGGGGTGCTCTGGCAGGGGTGGCTCAGCAGTGGAGGTGTCCTCAGGAAGGTACCAGAGGAGCCTCAGACTGTGGCAGAAGGGCTGACACAGGAGCATGCCGGTAATTAGGGTATCCCCAGCCCCCTGGAGATAGAGCCTTGATACCTGCTGTAGGATGGCATAGCCGATGACCACGTCTCCTTCTGGGACGTCCCAGGAGACCGTGGCAGAGTTTGCCTTCAGCTGCGTCACAGTCACGTTGACAGGGGACGGTGGCCTGTCTGGGTGAGTCGGGCACGGACCGAGGCGAGGCACAGGAAAGAGGCAAAAGAAGATGTCTCAGAACAAGCACTTGTCCCTGCACACCACCATGGGCCTCTCCAACACCTGCCTGTGGCAGCACGTTGGCCAGGGCTACAGGGAGCAGCTTCCCTAGTGAATCTGTCCACAAGAGAGGAGTGGCACAGCAGGTGCAGAAGGTTGAGTCCTGCCAGCAGCAACACATGCATAGCATGGTGCTCCCTGGGCTGGCAGGCAGCTCCCCACTGTGTGTAAGAGAGCTGTGCAGGCACAGAGCTCTGGGGGTGCCCCATGGATGGACACATCATGAATGCCTGGCACACCCCCCAGAACTGCGTAGGAAGCAGCCCAGACACAGCAATGATATACTGACTGTGACAGAAAACTGAGGCAGCTTGGAATAAGTACACTCTGCAACTCAGTCTGGCCATCTCCCCTGCCTGGCACTACTCCTTGCTCCAGGATGGGGAGGAAAGGCCAATGCTGAAGGCAGAGCTGGCTGTCCCAGCAGTGCAGTGCTGCTGCCTGCAAAGCTGCAGCAACGCTGAGCCATTGCTGTTCTGCACAAAGCTGAGCTGACTGACCCATGGTTGGCCCCATCATCACTTTGACATTTCAAAGCACTAAGAGCACAGCAGGATCCTATATGGTACTGCACACAAAGCCAGATTTTGTCTGGAAATTAGGCACAGGTGCACATGAAAGACACTGAGGCTGCTGTTCATGAATCCTCACTTCCCATAAATAAGTCAGTGTCCTTCTACAAGCTGCCCGTGTAGCACAAGGTCAGTGCTGTGATTTATAGAGATAGAAAAAGAGCCCCAGAGGGCACCTGAGAACAAGAGGAAGGTCAACTGTGACACCAACAACAACCCCAGTTAGAGTGATAAGGAAAGGTGATTTCTGCAGGCCAGCTATTTAAGAGCATTCATTCATATCTGAAAATACCCAGCTCCAGATCATACCAGGGGAAGAGTCTGGTTCCCGCTCTGAGAAATTCAGGATTGTGGTGTGCCAAGGGCAATTAAAGTGGAGAGGAGGGCCAAGAAAACATGAAAAATTGTTCTCAGAGAGACTGTGTCTCCAGAAGTTTGATGCACCACCAGGAGAGAGGGCCACTGGAGACAACATGAACAAGGACATCACAGAGTTCTGTGCTTCTCTTTCAGAACAAGAGTCTGAAAAACTGTGTATTTGAAGATACACTCAAACATTCTTTATCCCATGAAGAATGTCTCTCTGTAGAGCTTTGCCAGTGGGGATCTGGTTCATCACTGACCTATGAGAGGGAGTCCCTGAACCATGTCTGTATCTGTGCACTCTTCTCTCCCACATGCCATTGGCAATAAAAGCTGAACAAAGCCACAGACCCAGCCCTGGCCACTGTCCAGGGTGTGTGTACTCTGTGGGCACAGGAGTTGAGGTGCCCACAGATGGAATCATAGAATCATTAAGGCTGCAAAAGACCTCCAAGATCATCAGCTCTTACCTTTGCCTGCATAACCCCAGCCCACTAAACCACACAACAAAGTGCCATGTCTGGTCATTTCCTGAACTCCACCACTGTGCTGGGCCCCCGTTTCAATGCTTAACCACTCTTTCAGTGAAGAGATTCTTCCTAATATCCAACCTGAACCTCCAACTGGTAAAACTTGAGGCCATTTCCCCTTGTCCTATCTCTGCTTATCTGGGAGAAGATCCTGACCTCGGCCTGGCTCCATCCTCTTTTCAGGGAGTTGTGGAGAGCAAGAACATCCTTCCTGAGTCTCCTTTTCTCCAGGCTGAGCCCACTGAGCTCCCTCAGTCACCCATCAGACTTGTGCTTCAGCCCCTTCCCCAGCTCTGTTGCCCTTCTCTGGATACACTTCTTTTCTTTCTTGTCGTGAGGGGCCCAAAACTGGCCCCAGAACTGGAGGTGCCTCACCAGTGCCCAGCACAGGGGGCCAGTCACTGCCCTGCTCCTGCTGGCCACAGTACTGCTGACATGAACCTGGATGCCCCTGGCTTTCTTGTCCACCTGCTGCCCACATGCTGGCTCATGTTCAGCTGCTGTCGACCAGCACTCTCAAGTCCTTTTCTGCTGGGCTGTTTTCCAGCCTCCTCTGGTTTTCTGCCCCAGCCATGGCCAGTGTCAGGTCAGTTGCACAGTTCCCAGCTGAGCTGCAGGCAGCACCCTGTCAGCTGGCAAACAACTGCTCCCTTGTGCTGGCCCAGACATAGGCATCTCCAAATGTGGGTGTGTGAGGGGCTGCATGTTTCTTCTGGCCTTCAGACATAAGGACAGTTGTCCTATGGTACTACTGTGCTAACAAACAGCTCCAGAATCCAGTGGTGGAGATTGGTCTGAGAACTGATTTGGTCAGTACCAACCAGCATGTGCCCAGATCACTCTTGGGCAAGTTTGGGAGCCAGCACGAGCCAGAAACCATTCCTGGCAGGTAGCACTGATGTGTCCCCAGCTTTGGAACTCGTAAGCTTAATACTACGGATGTGACCAGCCCCTGCCAGCTGGCCTTGGGACAAGAACAGGACGTGGTGCTCCACAGGATATATCTACAGCAATAAATTAGATAGCTTTTTACATCAAACATAATTAAAAGTCCTGAACATGCGCAATAGAGGTATCTACACTTCCAGCCTTTTAAGTGTATGTGAGGAAATTAAAGACAGAGTCTGACATCTCTATGACACAGAAGTTTGTGGACAGAGCTTGTAGCAGACTCCCAGCTCTACACAAGAATTTTCCAGGCTTCTGCAGGGAGCCCAGCCTGGCCTAGCCCAGGTTTTTGGACTGGGCATGCTGAGACACAGGCCTAGGACTGAGTCACTCAATTATTTGAGAACAAAAGCTCTGCACTGATCCACCAGCAATGCTGTTGGGTTCACCTGGGGCTGACAGAACTGCTCCAGCTGTACTTAGCCAGAGCTTGCACAGGCCCTGTGTGTGGATTGTCACTCACTGGCTGCAGGAGGGTGAGAGGACGTGGGGGCACAGTGGAGCCACAGCACACACAGTTCATCAGTGTGCCAAGCCTCATGCATTCTAAAGACACTTGGTGCAGACTCCAGGCCAGCAGCCCTGAATCTGTGTGACAGGAAACCTGGTGTCCAGGCTGCAGTTCTGCACTGGAAAAACTGGTGTTCCTTGGTCAGTCTGACACTGAGTGAACTGCAAAAAATACATTTCTGAGCACATGGGGTTTGCACTCCTGGCAGAAAGAGACAAGACAGGAAGCCTCGGAAAGTTGAAACTTCTGAGAGGTTTATCCTAGATACACAGGGCAATGTTTAATTCCAATCACCTCTGCTCTGGAGGCAGGTTGGGGGAGCTGGTGTTGTTCCTCCTGGAGAAGAGAAGGCTCTGGGGAGAGCTCAGAGCCCCTTCCAGTGCCTGAAGGGGCTCCAAGAAAGCTGGAAAAGGAGTTTGGATAAGGCCTGCAGTGACAAGACAAGGGGCAATGGCTTCCCACTGCCAGAGGGCAGGGTTAGATGGGATATGGGGGAGAAGATCTTGCCTGTGAGAGTGGTGAGGCCCTGGCACTGGTTGCCCAGAGAAGCTGTGGTTGCCCTGATCTGGAACTGTTCAAGGCCAGGTTGGATGGGGCTTGGAACAACCTGATCTAGTGGAAGGTGTCCTTGCCCATGGCAGAGGGGGTGGAATTAGATGGTCTTTAAGGTCCTTTCCAACCCAAACCATTCCATAATACTATGATAGGCAAGATGAGACCTCACTGAAAGTTGACCTCCAAAGGACAAAGCTTTGTGAACAGTCCCCACATTACATCTAACATTGTCCAGCCTGCTCTGCAGCTGAGGTCACAACAGCTTCATGCCAGAGCTGTTGCCATAAAGATCTGTGAATTCAAGGCTCCAAAAAACATACTCTCTGATAAACACATTCTGAGTATAAACCCAAGATGCTGCTGGTCTCTCTGGGAAAAGTGTGCCACCGTTTAGCCTTGCTCAGTACATTAACCACTAATGATTCTGAATCATTTATAAGTTGTCTAGCTTCACTTTTCATAAAGTCATATTACAAAAGGGGCACCCCACAGAAAGCTCAGTCACTTACTTAAGGCCCACTGCAGGTTTTGTTCTGCCTGTAAGCAATGTGCTACTTTTGGGCCTGATTAAGGGATGGAAAGAGCTGAGCTGTGTGCAGGAGCCAAGAGCACTGCAGCCTGCATTTGGGGACGGGGAGGGATGGCCAGGGGACAGGTGGGAGGGAGGGTTGGCTGGTGGGCAGTGGGAAGGATGGCCAGGGGATAGCTGGGCACACAGCCTGGCTCCATAGGTTAGCAAGGAAGGGGCTGGACAGATACCACTCACAGGGGATGGTGGCAGATGTGGTGCTGCAGAGGGAAGGGGCACAGCTCCACCAGCACCCACCACATCCTGCTGTGACCTGGAGAGGGGACCACCCTGCCCCTCGGCCCGTGCCCTTGGGGCTCCTGCTCAAGGGCAGCCAGATGTTTGCCCAACTCGCTGCTGCAGCAGGGAGTGAGCACCACACTGCACATCTAAAAATAAGGAGCCCCTTTTAAACAACCTTGACCGCATCTCTTCCCGAATCCATCAGTATGCATTTTGCAAGGAGACGAAAAACAGGGCAGAATGTAGCAGAGCACGTCCGGCACTCGCAATTCCATTGAGTTCCTCAGTAACCTGACGAGGGGCAAACCTACAGCAGGAGGCGGCTGCGGACAGCGAGTCCTCCCGGCGGCTCCGGGGACACAAGGGCAGCAGTGCCCGGGTGTGCTGGGCTCGGGGTCCCGGCGAACACCGGCACGGAGGGACAGGATGACAGGATTCCTGTCCCCGCTCGGGGCAGGACGGGGCACCCGGGAAGGACAAGGGGACCCGGAGGCCGCGGCGTGTCGGGGTGCCCGAGGGGTGCCCGGGGGGTGCCCGGGGTCCGGGGAAGGCCGGTGTGGGGGTCCCACAAGGGCCGCAGCCCGGCACGTCCCCCGCTCTGAGGGCTCCAGCCCCGCATCGACCCGCGGTCCCGGCCCCGCCGCACTTACTGGCTCGCACCAGGCAGAGGTCGCAGCCGAAGAGCAGCAGGACGGGGCTGAGCAGCGCCGAGACGCGGCCCATGGCGGGGCGGGGGGTGAGGCCAGCGTGCCCCAGCAACCCCCAGTGCCCGCTCTCCCCGCACAGGAGGCTCCACATGCAGGTACGTGTCCCGAGCTGTGGGGCCATGTCAGTGGGCACACGGGTCACTGGTTTTGGGCACCGACANTCCCCAAACCAGCAGCGCCGCCCCCCACACAGCCGGGACCGCCCCTACCCCGTGCTGGAGCCGCCAGCGCCGCTCCCGGTATCGGTTCCCAGTGCCCCCCAGCGTG
>WBMV01000519.1:233362-265999 GCA_013396655.1 Campylorhamphus procurvoides
AGTGCCCCCCAGCGTGCCCCAGCAACCCCCAGTAACCCCCAGCATGCCCCAGTAACCCCCAGTGCCCCCCAGCGTGCCCCAGCAACCCCCAGTGCCCGCTCTCCCCGCACAGGAGGCTCCACATGCAGGTACGTGTCCCGAGCTGTGGGGCCGTGTCAGTGGGCACACGGGTCACTGGTTTTGGGCACCGACAGCTGCCCACAGCAGGGCTGGTCACTGGTTTTGGGCACCGACAGCTGCCCACATCAGGGTTCCTCTGCAGCTGTGGGTGCTCTGGCCACTCCAGGGTGCTGCTCCATGGGCATGTGAAGACATCTCCTCAAAGGACATCATGCAGATCATGCTCTGTTGCCCGACAGCAGTAACTAACTCCTGTCTGTGGGCAATGCAGACTGGAAGGATGAGTCATGCCAAATGGGACTCCGTGGTTCCAAGGGGCTACTGAGCCTAGCTGTGGCTTTGGGCAGATCTGGGGATTCCTGTGGCTCGTCCCTGTCCAGCTGATGTCCTTGGCTGCAGCCTGTGTTGTCCTGGCCGTGTAGCAGAGCTGGAGCCAAATGGCAGGTTGGACCATGCCCTGGATGGGCTCATCCCACAGCAAAGGTACATCAGTGTTGGTGTGTGTGCAGCTGTGGGCACATATGCACATAGTACAAAGCACTAGGGCCCCTAAAAGTCTTTCCTGGTCACTTCAGGAGGTCTTTTCCAGGTATAGGAAAATCAGTCTGTGCTTTGGGGACAGCTGTGGAAGGCTAGGGGAGTTGTTGAAAGGATTTAATCTGAATGTCTGTGTGCAAGTTCCAGACAAGTGGAAATTGAAGCCTGGCAGGACTTAGTTAACTCTGCAGCTGCATGGCAGGTGGGGTGGTCAAAATGGCCCTATCTGGGTTGTTTGATGCTGCTTTTCAGATGCATTTTGTGGATCAGGAGAGTGCCTTCTTCCTGTGCTGAGCTTTATTGCTGCTGCAGTCCACAGCAGTGAGGAGGAGTGTGAGCCAGCTATTGCTTTCCTGGTGGGGTCCTGTTGGAAAGCTCCTTCTCCCTCTATCTGCATGCTGGGGAGGGAAGTTCAGAAAAGTCAAGAACAGACCTTGCAACTGCAGGACTGACTGCAAGAGGTTTTATAGGAACAGATTGCCAGTTGTGTCCTCTCTGCAAGACCCATTCTCACTTGGTCACTCTGAGAACCACTTGGCTATTGCAGAGCTAGCTGTTGTTGTTAATGCTGACTACTCCATCACCTGCCTTTGCTGGTGGCCAAGGATCCTTGGCTTGCCCAGCATTGCTCTGGCCTGCACAGGAGTGCTCAGATGAAAAGGACAGGACAACTATTAAAAGATGTTGTTTGCAATGCCCAGTACTGTCAGCGTTAGGTATCAGTGGGAAACGATATTTTTTTTGACAGCAGAAACAGGTGTCCATTAGGACTGTGGGGCAGTTTATTTTGCATCTCCCCAAAGCCACTTCCAAGGGGTTTGGTTTCTGTGTCCTTTTTCTAGGACAGGACAGGCTCCACATTGCAGCCCTATTGCTCAGGCAGGAGGAGAATCTACCTGCGATTGGGGAGTTTTGTGTCTGACGACCTTGGTCAACCACTGCTGGCTGAGTGGCATTCCCAGACTTCACACAGCCTGGATCAGTTGTGCTGTAGCCAGGGAAAGGCATGTTGTACCACTCAGGACAATCCTGTGAACTCAGCAACTCTGCACAGGAAGAAGCATGGTGTGCTTTGGGAGAAGGGGACACACGTTTGTGTTTGTGGGTTCAGTCTATAAATAATAAATGCTCACAGTGCAAACTCTCCACACATATTTAATTTTCATTTGACTCTTTGGAGTTTTGGCCAGGCAAAATTCAATTTACAGTCCCAAATCAGGAACTAAGACATCTAAATTTTATTATATGCCTTGCAGTGCCCTGTACTGGGAATTCAGTGGGGAAATCCAGCAGCAGGCTTGAGATCCCATCCTCACCTCTGCAGCCTGGGCTGCGGGCCCCAGAGTCCCAAGCCTGCCCCAAGCAAAGGTGAGGTTCTTGGAGAAGTGCTGGAAGCAAGGGCATGTCCTGACCATGGTGCAGGAGTCTCCAATATCTGCATCACATCACCCTCCTGTCATCTTCCTCTGCCCAGTACTGAATGCACTAGCAAGGGTTTCCAGCACATCTGGAATTGACCACTGTGTTTATGTCCATGGCATTCTGGAGCTGGGAAAGATATGGACTGATGATATGTGTGTGCAGAATCTGCCCCATACTTTGTAATGTATAAGTGTTATTGATTAAATCAAACCCACAAAGGATGTGTGGATTTTGTGTCCCTAATCTAAACTTTAGTCAGCTTTTAACTGGCGTGAGGTGGGCATTCACAAATTTATGAAAGGAATGAACATGACATGACCTGCAATAGCTGAGTCCTGGCCTGGGGGTCCTGGACCTCTGTGACTGTTCCCCTCCCCACACACAACATTCGTGCAATTATTTCCCCCCAGACCACCAAGTTTATGAAAA
Organism: Campylorhamphus procurvoides; assembly: GCA_013396655.1. Classification (NCBI taxonomy): domain Eukaryota; kingdom Metazoa; phylum Chordata; class Aves; order Passeriformes; family Dendrocolaptidae; genus Campylorhamphus; species Campylorhamphus procurvoides. Next base: position 235,871 of record WBMV01000519.1, read on the forward strand.
GTCTGTGCAAATCTCTGCGCCCTCCATTCCTCTCTCTGACACTGCAAGTCTGAACGGGTCCTGTTCTTCTGTGTCTGCCCCAGACAGTGGCAGAACGGTGCTGTCCTGGCTGAAATCCTGTCAGCTCCCTTTTGCTGCTGCAGAGCCTCCCATGGCCAGCTGTGACCTGGCTATGCCTACAGAAGCAGCCAGCAGCTGCTGCCATCACTCAGGTGGCCTTTTCCAGGTGAGCATTGGCCTTCAAACACCTGGCCTGGGGGAGGGCTGGGGAGGGTGCACGTGCCAGACCTACCTGGGCACTCCCAGACCTGTCTCCCAACCAGTCCCACGCCTGCCCATCCTGTCCTCCCACCAGGATTGCCGTGGCTGCTGCTCCACATCAACTGTCACCGTGTTCACTGGAAGGAAACATCCAAGGTTTTTTTGAGGGTTCATTCCTATCCACTTAGCCATGTACACGTGCTGGTTTCTGTATTATATTTCTGTCCCATGGAGGTGGAATTAACTCATTTATTCCCTGTGACAATAATAATGCAGGGCAAACTTACAGCAAACCATAGATATTTCCTACAAAGGTGCTGTAGGAAAGTCCTCTGTTGTCTTCAGCCATGGAACAGGCTCAGACCCATGACCAGGCTGTGGATATCAGCACTTTCAGACTTCATGAACTTTATGAAATGTGGAAAGTCACTCTGCTAATCATTAATATCCACTAATCGTTAATAGTTCCTGATCCTCCTTTTGTATCTATTTTGTGATGGCATTTTTTTACCATCCACTGCAAAACTGGGGAATTCAGTACTGCCCAAGAACTGACATTTATACTTTTTATTATCACAGGGTATTGTAAAGTCAAGAGCTCTGTCATGTAATTATGTGCAATGTGAAATGTAATTTATTCTGTTGCATTTAGACCAGATGCCCAATTATTTCTTCTGCCAATTTCTAGTTTCTATTGTAAGAAACACTTAATAACAGTTTGTTGTGTATCTGCACTGCACACCATCTGCGACATGGCAGACTCTGCTTGTCTTTCACAGCTGATCATTTCTTTAACCCTTTTGAGCTGGGACAGCCAGACACCATATGGTGTTTGAGATGTGAGTTTCCTGTGTGTCAGTATATTGATAATAGTGTTACCACTCAGCCCTTTCCCACGTACACCACATGAAAGTAGCAAAGCCAAGAGCCTGCTAAAGCTGAAAAGGGATCTAACAGGTCTATCAATAGCAAAAATATCCAGCTCTGTCATGGTCAGTGCACACACAACTGATGGACATTCCTGAGTAGCAATAGCAAAACCCACCCCTAGGGAAGAAGTTATTGTTCAGATAAATGTTCAAAGCACTGAATGTGGGGCAGGAAAGGTAACCCCCATCAGCAAGAGAATGAGGAGCACTGGGCAAACACTGCACCCCACGGTGAATGCTGCTCTGTAGTGACCAGCTGCCATGCAAAAGGGGTGTCACACACCTTTGTACCAGGCACACAGCCTGCCAGAAACGTGCTCTGGCTCTGATGCCTGATCTTCTGCCTGATAGTGCTGGTACCTTTGCTGGGGTTTGGTGTCCAGCCAGAGGCTTGGGCTTCAGGGAGGGAGAAAACTCACCTGGGGAGTCTGTGCTGGGGTGACCCTGACTGGACACTGGTGCCCATCAAAGCCATCCCATCACTCCCCTGCTTAACTGGGCAGGGGAGAAAAAATGTAATGAAATGCTCATGGGTTGGGATAAGGACAGGGAGAGCTCACTCACCAACTACTGTCATGGGCAAAACAGACTCAGTTTGGGGAAATTAGTTTAATTTATTACCAATCAAATCAAAGTAGGGTAATGAGAAATAAACCCAAATCTTAAAATGACCTTCCCAACACCTGTCTCTCCTTCCCAGGCTTAACTTCACTCCTGAGTTCTCTCCCTCCTCCCCCTCAGTGGTGCAGGAAACAGTGAATGTGGTCAATTCACCACACCTTGTCTCTGCTGCTCCTTCTTCCTCAGAGGGGGATCCTCACACTCTTCCTCTGCTCTAGTGTGGCCTCCTTCATGGGCTGAAGGTGAGTCTTTCTCCCATGTGGACCTCCAGAGGCTGTAAGTTGGTCTCTTCTACCCCTGGACCCCCAGGGGCTGCGAGGGCACATCTGCCTCACCATGAGCTGTCCTGGGGCTGCAGGGGTATCCCTGTTCTGGCACTTGGAGCACCTCCTCCCAACTCTTTCTACACTCATCTGGGTAGTTGCAGGACTGTTGCTCTCACACACCCTCACTCCTCTCTCTCTGGCTGCTGCTGTGCAGGGTTTTCCCTTCTTAAGTCCCAGAGGTGCTGCCCCCATCACTGATGGGCTCTGCCTTGGCCAGTGGTGGGTCTGTCTTGGGCTTGGCTGGATTGGCCCTCTCAGACATGGGGGAAGCTTCTAGAAGCTTCTCACAGAAGCCGTTCCTGTAACTCCCTCCACTATGAAAACCTTGCCATGCAAACCCAATACAGAATCCTTCAGAGGGAATTTTGTTGAAAGTCTAAATTAGGCTGGGTTGTTTAGCCTAGAAACTATGAAACTGAGGGGGATGTGCTGACAGCTTCTTTTTAGATGCCTGGCAGCTGCCAAGCATGTACATGGCTGCTGTTCTCTGTCTGGGGTAGGACTTAAGCTGGGGTTGGCCTGGCTCACATGGAGAGCAGGGCTGGTTACTCCTGTCAGTGTAAGACTCTGGGTGCTGATTTGGTTTCCAGCCCCCACCTTAAACCTCGAGGGATGTCTTGCTGTCTTTCCCCCAACAGTTCTTCCCTGGCATTGCTTCTGACAGGACCACAGTAATGTGCCATATGCATCACTGACACTGTGATCTGCTCTCTGTGTTCGTTTGTGCTGATTATGTGACTGTTTTCGTGGTCTGGGAGCAGAGATGAAGTTCCCAGAGGAAGGAGAGAGTACATGCCTGCCAAGCAGCCTGGCTCTGCAACACACCCCTGCTCAGCAGTGCTGAACCCACCTGCACCACTGTGCAGTGCTCCACAAGGCCAGGTGGAGAGCTAAGGTGGTGTGGGAAGGAGGGGAAACCTGAGTGAAGCCTGTACCTTCCTGACTTAGGGCAGGGAGCCGTCAGGGACATGGCACAGTGAGACAAGGCACTGACTGGGCAGCCCCTGCAATGGAGAGGCACCTGTGAGTGCCAGGCATGCCAGTGCTGTGGTGCCATGAAACCTCCTTCTCCTCTTCAGGGACTGCCTTGGGGTAGCCCTTGCATAAAAGTGATGAGAGCTGGCCAGGAACATCAGAGACCAGACTCTTTTGTTGGGTGACAGGGATTCAGTCACTGTGTCTGGAGGGAGCAGGATTTACCAGGCAGTGTGGGTTGGCCTGGGATCTTTGAGCCAGCCACTTGTTCCAGGCACGGGACCTGTCCCTAGAGCTGGCAGTGCCCCTATAGCTCCAGTGCAGTGCCTGGAGCCAGAGCCTGGAGGCTGAAAGTGTCCTCCCTGATCTGCTTCTGCTCTGCATAGCAGCAGTTCTGAGGCAGGGACCAGGGCTGGTGTGGTTGGAGTCCATCCTGAAGGATGGGGTTTGAAGTAGCACAGCAAGATGTTTTGAAGAGGAAAGAGTTTACTTCAGCTGGAAGAAGTTATGAAGTATTCCTGTAGGCTTTCAGGATATTGGCATTTTAAACATAATTCAAACCATCTTTGAAGGGCTGCAAGGGCAACGTACACAGGTTATCAGGGCCGTTTCATTTTACAATGCTGAAATTCATCTGCTGTTCCTCCTCCCAACCACTTAGTATTCTAAGATTTCAGCATTTCTTTGTGATTACCTTTTGATTTTTACTGCTCAATGTAATCCTCAAACCTGGACTTAGTCCCTGCCCATTTACTTCCTGTTTCATGGGGCTAACATTTTGAACAATCGAGTGTTAATGTGGATTCCTGCAGGATTCCCCCAGTGGCCTCACTCCCTGAAAATCCAAATGTCTCCTCCAAATGCTTCATCTAAACACCAACAAGACAACATCCTGTTTAATGCATGGCAGTCTCAATTTTAAACAGGTCTGGGACCTAAAAATCTTTTGAAAATTCCAATTGCAGCTGCAGAAAAAAAAAAAAGTTGAAGATATTCAACTCTGAGGTTCTCAGCACAAGAAGGACATGGAGCTGCTGGAGAGTCCAGAGGAGGCCCCGGAGATGCTGCAGGGCTGGAGCTCCTCTGCTCTGGAGCCAGGCTGGGAGAGCTGGGGTGGGGTCCACCTGGAGCACAGAAGGCTCCAGGGAGACCCAAGAGCCACTTCCAATACCTAAAGGAAGCTTACAGGAAAGGCAGGGAGGGACATTTTAGTAGGGCCTGTTGCAATAGGACAAGGGGTGATGGTTTAAACTGAGAGTCAGTTTAGGTTAAATATAAGGAAGAAGTTTTTTATAGTGAGGGTGGTCAGACACTGACACAGACTGCCCAGAGAGATGGTGAGTGCCCCATCCATGGATCAGGTTGGATGGGGGTCTGAGCAACCTGATCTAGTAGAAGACGACTCTGCCTACGGCAGGGGCTTGAACAAGGTGACATTTAAAGATCCCTTCCAACCCAAACCATTCAATGATTCTATGTGTGGAAAAGTCTTCTTTTGAGGTTTACCTGTTTACCAACTACTTAAAGCAGACAAAGTCTGTCTCCCTTTCACATCCTTCCTTTGCACATTAGCCCTTTTCCTTCTTGTAACCCTTATTGCTGCACGGACTGATCTCTGGTTCCCCTAAGGTGAAGCAGCTGCCCACAAAAATGGCACCACAGGTACCACCCGTCCTTGCCCAGGGCAGGAGGGAGCACTGACTGCCTGTGGCAGGCCCTGGGCTGTGGCTGCCCCACAAAGAGCAGGGGCACTCAAGGGCAGGTGAGTGACAGGTCCTGCTGTCCCCAAGCACATGTGGGGACCAGCCTAGGCTGCAGCATGCAGAGGGCTAAGAGGAGGAGCTGGAAGGAAAGCTGACACCACTGGCTGTGATTTTCCTAACCTTTAATTTGGCTCTGTCTCCCCAAGCAATCACTGGTACTGTGTTGTGGTTATGGTGACTCCATGGTTCAGTGCAGGCTCTGTTTGAATAACTACCTGGCTTTGTTACCTGCTTGAAGAAAGGCATCTTGAGCACAATTCAGGTGGGTTTTTGGACCTGATACAACATGCATAAAAAGGAACACTGCACTAATTAATGTCTCAGCAGAGCTGCCCAATATAACCACCAACCCCCAACCTCATTGTCAATCCGGCTGTATTTTGAGATTGACCTACTTAATGTTGAAGACAGCTGGCCTTCAGAGTCAAGCTACACTTCAAGAAAGAGCATCATACTTAGTGCTCATTTCATTCCCAGCATCACAGTCCCACAACAGCCCATGGTGACATTAACCCTCCACTTGCCATGGAGGTCACTGAGCAAGCACCGAGGACCAGGCTGCCCTGGGAACTGCTCTCAGGCTCCTCAACACCTGCAGCTGCACAAGGAAACACCACCCTACATGGAATGTCATTGCAAGGAAAGCAAAGCAGTGGAAGACCTTGCCTGTAACAGCTGTGGTGCTCTTATCCAATGAGATATGACAAACCAACCAGTACATACCCCACCATGATAGAGCAATAATGCTGAGTGTGTACAAGGATTTCATCCTCTGGTGCCACACTCAACATCAGGCTGTTCCAGGCAAGCAGGAATGACAAACTGCAGTGGGTGTCTCTGAGTGAGGGGCACCCCATCTCACAGTTTCCTCTCAACAGAGCAGTTCCAATTTTTTTGACATTCTGGCATTATTAAAACAGCTTAAACATCTCTAAAGCTACAGCACTGCATAACTTCCAGGGAAGGATAGTAAATAATCTCCTGAAAATTACTGAATTATTAATGACTTTTAACAATTCTTGGAACAATGAGGAAATCCTTGAGGATTAAGAAAAAACAAAACAAAACAACCAAACAACTCCCAAACCACAATATATTCTCTCTTGTTTAAAAAAAAAAAACCCAATGCTCCAAAGTAAAACTCTAGTGTGCCACTATTTTAAAAATTACAAGCTGTGTGCTGAATTTAAGTACAGCTTTTCACTCTGAAATCTCCCAGACACACCAACAATTGACATTAAAGGACATCATAAGTAAGAACTGACCAACGTGGTTTTACAGAGAAGAGTTTCCTGCAAACATTATTTTTTAATTAATTACAAGTCCATGTTAGTAAAAGTAGCTGTTGATGTCATAAATTTCTGTAAGGCCTTGTTCTTTGCCCCATGTTATACAAACATCAGTGGAACACATTAAATGCTTGTTATTAAATAACTGTAAATAAGGATTTGTCCTAGAGAATCTGAGAGTCTGCAGCTATTTGGCATCTTTATCAAGAATGTTAATGAAATTATATAACAATTGCAAAGAAAAACTGTAGATTGAAAAAGCTAATGACAAATTAAGGCAATGAAAAGACTGATTATGTAACTAAGCCTTCTGGAAAAGTTGCTCTACAAAACATACAGTTATTAAGGTCTCTGCTAGAGCCATTCTGTGAAGTACATCACAACATGTCACAATGAGTTCATCGTGTGCTGTCTGTCCTTAAACCCTGATAACTTGAGTTTCTAGGAATAAAAGAAATGAGTCCTCAGAGGCATTTTGAGAACAACTGAAGAATGTGCTTAAGAGGGTAAAACAGAATATAAATGGTGTAGTGAGGGAGCTGAGGACAAAAAGAGGTCACCAAGAGCAGAGCAATGTTATCATTGTATTCTACACAAACCAGACTGTTCCAGAATACTGCAACTGATTTCTGTCTCTGGACTTACAAAGCCAAAAATGCAAAAACACCAATCAATATATAAAATGTCAGCAAAGAACAATGGACAACTGAAATTAAAAAAAAGAAAACCTGTTTTGACTGAGACTAGCAAGCATCTCTAGCTCATACAGCAAGTTATGTATGGAGTTAATTATGACTACAAATACATAGGAAGAAATTTCTGATACCACAAAACTATTTCAGTTACAAGGACTGAACAGCATGAGATACAGAGGCTTAAATTAAAACAAGTTCCAATGAGAAGATGCAGCATTTTTAGTCCAATTAATTACTGCAACAAGTATTGAGTCACTAGGTGGTCTCTTTTCCACTTCTGACTCCCTCAGAACTGGATCTCTTTCTAAATATGTGCTTGCTTCAATAGAATTGGTAAGACCAAGGCCCAGGTTGCTGTGGCAGTGGCCAGTGTTCCTCCAGGGTCTGTGTTACCCGTGCTGTGTAATGCCTTCACCTGATCTGCATGGTGCAGTTATTTGCTGGAGGGAAGGGATGTCATCCAGAGGAACCTGGGGAATCCATGGATAGAGAGCAGCCTGACAGACAAGGACCCAGTGATAACTAAACTGGACACAACCTGGCCATGTGTCTTGGCAGCCCAGACACTCCCCTATCCTGGGCTGCATCTCCCACAGTATGGGCAGCAGGTGAGGGAGGAGATTCTGCCCTTCTGTTAAATTACCCCTTGCCCTGAGAGCAGTGGATGATGGCCACAGTCTCACTGGGTCCTGCCTCAGCCCACCTCTAGCAGGACACAGGTGCTCCTGGACAGATCTCACAAGCAGTGGATTGTGCTGTGCAGGGATGTCACCCCCTTGTATCAGCCTGAGCCAACCCAGCAAACAATCTGCTGTAATGCTGATGGATCGTCAGTGGATGATTTTTTCCAAATGCTGTTTTGTGGGGGAATATGTTACTGAAGTAACTACAAAATCCAGGTGGTCGTGAATTCTCTGTGTCTAGAGAGATCTAGTTAGTAACTTATAAATGACAGGAAATAGGACTCTAGACTGAAATCCACTAAGAAAAACCTTTAATTCCTGGGTTTATTGTACTGGGTGGGAAAGTAGTGAAAGTACAGCTGGGTGGAGTTCTGAGAAGAAACTGTGCAGACAACTGAAGAGCACCAAGAGCATGCAGGACAAGCTGTGGGCAGGCTGGGCTGTGCTGTGCAAGGAGTGATGGTATCAAGGCCACCACACACCAAACAGACAAGAAATCACATTCCGTTGACATTTTATTTTGTTCTCTTCTGATCTTGCCCATCTCACTGCAGACCTTACACATCCTGCAGAGTCCAGACATGTCTGCTTTCAGGGCAGGACTTCCAAGCACAGTGGCACCTGGTTCCAAAGGCAGTTCTAGAGCCCACCCTGGTGATACAGCACTCCCCCTGTCAGGGACAATATGGTCATGCTGGTAATAACACACATGTACAAACCTGCCTCCTGCTTCCCTGTGAATTTCAGCACCAGCAAATTTGTTAGACAGTGCAAACTTTGCAATTTCTTGGTACAGTAGGTCTTTGGACAACAGAAATTCTGGAGAATCTATCCTTTGAAATAAAATAAAACTGCCTGTGCTGCTGCTTCTTGACAGCTTCTATGACATCTGCTGCACTTAGACACTGGGACAGGTTGCTGAGGGTGGCTGTGGATGTGCCAACCCTGGAAGTGTTCAGAACTACGTGGGATAAGGCCTTGTGCCACCTGGTTTTGTTCAGAGCTAGGTGGGATAAGGCCTTGTGCCACCTGGTTTAGTGGGAGATGTTGAAGCCGAGCAAGGGCTCCAAGAGTTAAAAGTTAGCTTAAAATACCAACACTGAGAACTCTCTATGAGAAAATGTTTAGTTAGAGACAAAATTTAAGATCAGTATGTCCCTGAAAACGTGCACATGGACATAAAAGGAGATAGGGAGGACGCACTGAAGAACAGAACAGGAACACTAAAAGAGAAGACAGGAACAAGGGCCTAAGCCCAAGATTCCTTGCAAGAATCAGCAAAACCAGAGAAAGCTGAGAAGTTCATGACAAAAAGGAGTGAGGATACGACCCCCTGAAGATGAAGGTAACAGGATCTCCCACCAAGAAACACCCCAAAAGAGACAACTACACCCAGGATCCACCTACTCTTCACCTACTATGAATATTATAACCAGATGTTGCAGTATTATGAACATGCATGAAAGGATGTTGTAATCCTTCACAAAATTGTATAAATAGTCTTGCTTTTCACTGAGAACTTCTGAACTCTTTGTCCAGTGCGAGCTGGGGGTTCCCCAACGTTGCAATAAATACCTTTACTGTTTAAAGGCTAAAAACTGTGTCTCTAAACAGTTTTATTAGGCCTTTTTGGGCTTCAATGTTCCTGCCCATAGTAAGGGGGGTGAAGATCAAATGACCTTTATGGTCCATTCCAACTCCTTAACACTCCATGACTCTATGATTTATGGAGCACAGGAAGGTATTAGTCCTTATTATACTGAGCTAATGCCAACACGTCTGTCTCATTTTAGAAACCAGGTGTTTCAGCATGAATATGTACCAAAAAAACCCCAAATAACTCGAACAGCATGATGCCTGTGGGCTCTAAATGCCATACACAAATGGATTACACAAGAACTGTTATTCTTCTTCTTATGCCCCCCATTGTGTGCCGAATTTGTCTCAGTTTCGAAGTCAAAATATCTGTCAAGGAAAGTGGAAAATCTTCCTGGACCAGAAAGAAGATCCCTCGCTTCAAATTATTGTAACTTTTGAAATTAAGAGGCTTCAGGCAAAAATGTAGAAAAGAGAGTAACAGTTCTTTTCTGAAAATATATATGTAACAAAACCAAAGAACAAACAATGACACTGTGACCAAAACTTTCAAAACAAATAACTCCTACTTCCCCTTCTTGGTGTAGTTACAAACCACACTCAGCAGAGGGCCACTGGCACTTCTGGGGACGCAAGGGCTGCAGTGGCTCCCTGGCAGTCAGAAGGGCTGCCCACAGGCTGCTCCTGCCAATGGCCATGTGTGTGATGGTGGCCCCACAGCAAACAGAGAAGAGTTCCCATCAGTCCTGGGGCTGTGGGCATGGTCTTTGGCAACGACTCTTGACTCTGAGTCCCTCAGCTCAGGGATAACCAGCCACAGCAACAGAGCAGTGGGGACCAGGCAGCTGCTGCAGGAGGATGCTCTGGAATGCGACGCCAGTGTAGGGTGCAGGCTGAAGGGATTACCTTGCTACAAACAGTCCATGGCAGTGTTGTCTGGACTCCTCTCAGCAATGGAAGTGATGGCGAGCAGGGGGTGAGGGGTGGTGGCCGGCTGTTGGTTCAGGCAGGGGGTACCAGCGCCAGGTGCAGGATGAGGCGCTTGCTTTGCTGCAGATGGTCTGTGGTGGATTCCCTGGGGCTCCTCTCCAGTGACAGAAACAGTGGCTGGGTCTGTGGTGGATTCCCTGGGGCTCCTCTCCAGTGACAGAAACAGTGGCTGGGTCTGTGGTGGGTTCCCTGGGGCTCCTCTCCAGTGACAGAAACAGTGGCTGGGTCTGTGGTGGGTTCCCTGGGGCTCCTCTTCAGTGACAAACAGTGGCTGGCAAGTGACAGGGGGTAGGTGCCAGCTGTTGGTGATGAGAAGGAAGACACAAAAAGGAGGAGGCCACATGGTGCTGGCAGGTTTAATACCCTTTAACTCTCACACCTTTGCGCGATGTCACCCTCTCCACCTGGCCCAGGAAAAACAGTGGGATGGGGAGCTTATGCCCTTCCGTTGTTGGTGAGCACTACCTAATGATGGCAATGGGAAAAATTCAAACAGCTCCTTTCAAATTTCTAACAGGCTAAAAATTACAATCCCTCTTCTTTTAACTTTTTCTGCACAGGGAAGTTGCTAGTATACCTCATCAACACAGAGGGAGTGGTACTGAAAAGGAATAGCTGATGTAAGACAATGGAGGTGGCATCTGCAGCATAGGAAGAAAGGACACTGTGGAACAATGGGCACATCAAGGAACCACATGCTGGCAAGGCAGCTCCATGGAACGTGGTTCTAGCACTAGCAGGCTGCTAATACAGGTATGTACTGTCTTGCAGTATGTTTCCCAGGTGAGTCTGAAACAAGTGGGCTTCAGAGGACACACAAAATCCATCTTGGTATATTGCTTGGGGCTTTGAAAGGTCAGTGAAAGTTGGACAGTGTTTATTCCTTGCTGCACTAGAAGACTCTCTACGTATCTTTAGTGCCCAGCATTACAGGAGAGAGATGCCAAGGAAACAGCAGGCTCCTGACAATGGTAATAATGATGTCCCATCCCTTCCAAGCACACATGTGCTCACGTGCTGCTGTCTGGTGCTGAGCCTAAACACCAGTGTATGAATTAGAGCCTTGTGCAACAGGCTACAGCAAACACTGGGAAGGTCTCTGCTTGTTTGTGGCAGCCTTGCTGACAACAGACATGACAGTGATTGGACAAGCCAAAGCCTTTGCATTCTGCACAGCACTGCTTAGTGTGCATTCTGTGCAAGAAAGGATTTCCCCCTTGAAGAGACCTACACATTGTGCTAGTCAGTCCCTTATGAGGAGAACTGCTAAAACAGAACTCTGATCTCACCCATCAGAGGAAGATAACAAAACACACATCTGCTCTACTAGAAACCACTAAAGAAGCAACTAATGTGACCAAACTGAGACTGTAACCAGAATAGGAATCACACTGGGTACACTGCTAGTGCCACAGTCCAAGGGAACTACACCAGAAGAGGCCTCTGCACCACAGCTTTGGTTTAAATCCCTTGCAACTGAGCAGAGGCAAAAGTTTCAATATGAAAGTCACAGAGTAGAGTTGAGTCACAGTCCCAAAGCCATTCAGTTGCTTATACTAGTGCTGTGAACTATGAGCCTGACAGAAGTGGGGCTTGCAAGTGAAAAGCTTTAGAATTACTCCTTCTCATCTTCTAGGGATTTACTTCGGCCTCGCTTGCGGCTGGTTTTTGGGAATTCAGCTCTCTGTGCAACTTGGGGTGTCCCTTCCTCACTGCTTGCATTCTCACTGTCTACCCGCCGTGGACGACCCCTTTTGCGTCTCCTCATTTTTTCACCAGCACTGGGGAGCTTCTTGGCAGCCACAGTCCCAGTTTTCTTCTTCTTGCCCCTGGTCAGAGGACGTTTCTTCCGTTGCTTCCTCTGCTCTTCCCTTTGGCGGATTTTCATGAGCTTCTCAAAGCTTTTGGTGGTTGTTGTGTTCATATCAAACCAGTCCTGCAGGGTTTAAAAGGCAACAGGTTGGTACTGATGGTGGTGGAAATACCAAATAAAGCCTATGAGGGCTTACAACAGAGCTGCCTGGTGGGACAAAGTTTTCCTGAAGTGTGAGATCTGGAAAGGCATCTGCTTAAGAACACTGTTCTTTGATATGTCTCCTCAGAAGTCACTGTTTCTCAGAGGATTCTGGTTTGATTTGCCAATTGCCTGGTTAAAGGCATGGGAAATGCTGCAGAGCTGAACTGAGCAGCAGCAGTTTGGGGCAAGGCATATGACATAACACAACACTTGCTCCACAGAACAATGCATAAGACCAGCAATGTTTAAGCAAACTAAAGGCCACTCCATTCTAGGACCCTGTTCCCAACAGTGAGCAAAGAAAAAATAAAACAGGGCACGCTGCCAGCATTTCCTTCCCAAGACACTCTCCCCACCTCCTCCAAAAGCCTGGGGTTTGAGGTTCCACTCCGCCTGCCTTACCTCTGCATGCACAGAGTTGATGTGATACTTGACCCCACTCTCCGAAATGAACTCCTTCTCACACAGCAGACACTTGTATTTACCAGCCACAAAGTCTCCCTGTCATCAAAACAAACAAGCAAACAAAAAAAATCCATCAATAATTGCTGACCAGAGGAGGCTGAGACACCTATATATTGCATTTGAATCTTTCTCAGATAGAACCCAGCAGTAAGAATTAGAAACTCCCATTCACACCAAAGCTTTAGCTACAGGAGCACTGACATGATTGACTAGTTGTGCCCACAGAGCATAGGACTGCTCTCTGAGATGTCATAAGGTCTCCAGCACTGCACCTGGAAAAACTGCTCTTGTAGCTGTGAATCTACAGGCAGGACTGCCATTTCATTGAAAGGGATGCCATTAAGGTGCTTCCTCCTGGTGTCAAGCAGTGTTTGCAACAGCAGCTTCATTAGCACATATAGGAGCACTCAAATTGGGGGTTGGAACAAGGTGATCTTTAGGGTCAATTCCAACCCAAACCATTCTATAATTTTATGAACTTGTGAGGATCTCAGATTAGCAGATGGCAGGACAATAACTTGAACCAATGGATATCAGAGGGACAGGGACAATGGGGCTGTTATAGGAAGGCCACCAACCAAGGTACATGTGCCGAGGTGAGATTTGAGTCCTGAGACACTGCCATACACAGATTCACAACCCTGAAACAAGAGGAAAAAAGCATGTCAGCAACATTCTAGGAAGAGATCACTTCTTCCTGCACAAGAAAGTCTTACTGTCTGGGGGTTAATTCCAAAAGGGATAAGAGAGGTAGATGGAGGGAGATACCAAGTCATACAAAGCCAGAAAGCTTCTGATAAAAAGACCATTGAAAGAGTTAAGCTTTCACTAAGCTTAATATTTGCATTTCCAGTTTCTGAGCACATTTGGATGTTATAAAGAGACTCCTGGGACAGCTACACTCACCTTCTATCAAAGGCCTGCCTAAAATAGTTTGCTTCTTGCCTGAAGTGCAACAGAGACTAATTTCAAACAAAGCAGAGGGGTAGGTATAAGACACTTCCATGCTGCTCGTGTCTTTAGTGGCACAGAGCAGGGGTGCAGCACTCAACATTGCTGGTCTCAGTTAAAGGGCAGTTTTACAGGCCTGTCCCATGGTGAGCTTCAGGCATCAGTTGTAGGGTACCAAAATGTGCTCAGCCCTCAGCCCAGGCCCTGGAACAGGAGGCAAGACCAAGACATGCTACTGGGTTACTGCTCATACAGGACATCTGCTTCCTGGAGACAGCTCCACACACAACAGAGTGCTGCAATTCTGATACCTGGAAAGGATGCAAGTCTGAAAACTGGAGAGAGTGCTAGGGGTGGGGCAGGGCAAGTGGAAGGCATCATCTCTACACCACACCCAGAAAGCAGCTGCCCCTGACCTTTGGTTCTCTGACAGCACACATCACACGGTCACCATCACCTCCACCAACGAGGCAATTTGTTCTCATGGGATCTGACTGGTGATTACTACATGGTATTGCAAGAAACCAAGCCTTCCAGTGTCTAGAGGGGTCCAAGAGAGCTGGAGAGGGATTTTGGACAAGGGCCTGGAGTGCCAGGACAAGGGGGAATGGCTTCCCACTACCAGAGGCAGGGTTAGATGGGATATTGGGAAGAAATTCTTCCCTGTGAGGGCGATGAGGCCCTAGGCACAGGTTGCTCAGAGAAGCTGTGGCTGCTCCATCCCTGGAAGTGTTCAAGGCTAGGTTGGTCAGGGATTAGAGCTGGTCTACTGGAATGAAGAAAGCTTAAGTGTTGTGCCAGACAAAGTCCCTCTACTCTTGTATTTTCATCTCTACTCCTCCCTTCTATAATTAGATTCAGTTAGAAAGGCAGGGGCCTGCAATTTTTCCACTGCTCAGACCTTCAAATGGACCAGCTCCAAGCTGGATGCAAAAGCTGTACCAGTCTGACACCAGGTTACTGGCTCTGAAGTGAACACATTCTCAAAGGATCATCCCCAGGGCATTTTGATGTAAAGGGCAAAAGGAGCATCCTCTGACATCCCCAAGTGTCTTGATTACACTAAGAACCATACTGAGATGGAGAAGGATTTGTCTCCCACAGAGAGACAAACTATAGCTTCAAGGCTGTGAAAAGTCAGTTGGCTCAGAGAGACCTGAAATCTGTCCCCTTTGAGGCTTCAGAAACACTTCAGGATTACCTGATTTGGGCAGTGGACTCTTCGGTACATCTTTATCTCTGTCTTCCATTTGCACAGCACATCTTGACTAAACGTGGGCAGTCCAGGACGAGTGTATTTCAGCTGAGACAGAGATTGGAATAGAGAGCTGGAACCAAAGCTGGCTACACAGAATGTCAGGTATGCCTCTTCCACTCCCAGGTTGTGAGACAGAAGTGTTATTTCTTCTACTCTAACAGCCAAAATTTCTATAACCAATGTCTTCCTGTCTCACTGATCCTCTAGAAACATAACTGAATCTGGGAAACCCCCACAATACCATGATCCGCAACTTGCCATGGCCTTGACAACAACAATTCCTCTAAATCTACTTACCCCACTGAAATCATAAAGCATAATTTTTCCTTGGGTTTCCTTTACAGCCTAAAAGATGGTCCTGAAAATTCTGAAGTCTGAAACACTGTGAAATATCACAGCATGGCAGAAGTGACCTGCAGCCTAGGACTTATGAGCAATATCATGCCCATAACTGCCCACGTGCCTCGTGCCCACTGAGAATTCCAGCACTAGGACTTTACAGTCATTTCAGCCTGCCTGGACAAAACACACCACAGTAATTGCTGCTGCAGCAGTACTGTAATCTAACCTGAGAGAGAGCAAAACCAAATCCCTCCAACAACACATATTGCTTTCCATGGGCCACTAAACACTGGGTAGGAGCCAGTATAAGACTCATCTGATGTGAAGGTAAAACCTTGAATCCTATAAAGCGTTTTTAAGGCCTTGTACCTTCCGGTCATCTGGAATCAAGTCCTGCAGAACTTTTCTTTTGGGCCATTCTTTGGCCAGCTCTTCTCCAGCCAGCTCATGCAGATAGTATATTGCCACCTTTGCAGATCTCCTCTGAACTCTGCCTGTGTTGTTTTGCTCTCGTTTCATTTCTTTCAGGTTCTCTGTTCTTCTCTCCTCATGGAGGAAAGTGACCTGCAATGAAGACCACAGAAGGTGAGCCTCCTTCACTAGTTCCTATTTCAGTTACATTAAATGCTAGGAATAAATATTCTGACAAATCCCTCTTCAAAATGTTGCAGCAGCTGTGGTTCAGTCACAGACATAGGACAGAAGTGCATTCCATTAGTGAGACAGATCCCCAGATCTGCTCAGAGGGGCCACAGCAGTAAGGCTTAAGCAGAGAGTTTTATGCAGTTGCTGGTCTTGAAAGGTATTCTATCATTCACTGTAAAGCCCTCATGAACAACAAGCACAGCACTGCCTTGTCTGCTCCAATGGTGGGTCTTTTAAGATAAAAAAAAAAGCATCTTGTAAGTAATTGTTACCATCACTCTCTTCCATGGAGCAAAAATCGGCTTGGGAGAAGGTTACTGCTGCCATGCCAAGTTACTATTAAAAGCTTCGTTCTAGTCACAGAAAAGGAACAGCTGCTGATAGAAGGAAAGTGTCAAAGACAAAGAACTCCACAGAGACAGAAAAATGCAAATATTTGTGATCTGTAATTACACACCAAAGTAGCAGACAACAGTTTATGTGTGTCTGAAGTGTGAGGTCCCACCACAGTCCAGGTGCACTCACCGGCCCATGCTTCGAGCGGAGATGGTAGACAAGCCCTGCCTTTGATCTGTATGCTTTTCCACAGTGATGGCACTTCATTGCCATCTTCTCCAGCTCAGAAGCAGCCTTCCCACATTTTTTAACATGATAGAGGTATCCCATTATGCTGGTGAAGCTGCCTGTGCAGCCCTGTCAACACAGAAATAAAACACCTGGAAGAAAACCGTTCTCCAAGTGATCACACGACCAGTATGTACACAGTTTGCTGACCAAAGTACTATCACTTTTCCTGACAGAACAGAGACAAGCAGGTGGAAAACTTTAATTTTAGTCTATTCAGATAGACAAAATCTGCAACAAAGAACTGGCATTGAAATGACCATTACAGGTTTCTTGTAATCCAAACTATTCTATGTGCTACTCTGTCTTAAAAGCATAACTAGGATGCGGAAACAAATCTTGCTTTGCCAGCACCAAACTCCAACAGCACTCTCCTGTTTTATGCTCATGCTTCCACTGCAGTTTAGTTCATACTCAGCACAATGCAGCTTACCTCCCTTGTACACTTCAGTTTTCTCATACGCTTCAAAATCTTCCGAAGGCGGTCTCGCTCAAGTTGCTCATCCAGTTCCTCTCCCTCCTTCACAACTGGCTAAGGCCCAGCAGAAAGATGAATGAAAACCACATGATACTGAGCATTTACAGTTCTTCTCATAGGGAATTCACTACTCAAGACACTACTGAAGGAAAGCTTCTAAAATAATTAAATCTCTACAACTTATGATTTTAGGGACATGCATTTTTTATAATGATCACTTCCCATATGTGTGCTGGTTTTGGCTGGGGTGGAGCTGATCTTCTTTGCAGCAGCTGGTATGGGGCTGTGTTTCTGATCTGTGCTCAGAACAGGGCTGATAGTGTAGAGATGGTTTTGTTATTGCTGAGCAGCACTTACACAGCATCAAGGTCCTTTCTGCTTCTCATACCTCCCCACCAGTGAGTGGCCTGGGGTGCACAAGCAGGGGAGGGGACACAGCTGGCACAGCTGACACCCCAACTGACCACAAGGATATTCCAGATCACATGGTATCACGCCCAGGATATGACACTGGGGGAAGAAGGAAGGGGAGGGGCATTGGAAGTGATGTTGTTGGTCATCCCAAGCCATTATTATGCATGATGGAGCCCTGCCATGCTGGAGGTGGCTGAACACCTGCTTGCACATGGGAAGTGGTGAGTGAATTCTCTGTTTGCCTTTGCTTGTGTGCATGGCTTCTGCTTTACCTGTTCAGCTGTCTTTATCTCAACCCACAAGTTTTGTAACTTTTACACTTTGATTCTCTTCCCCATCCCATGGGTGGGGGAGTGAGCTAGAGGCTGTGTGGAGCTTGGCTGCTGGCTGGGGTTAAACCAAAACTGAATTATCTTTAAAAGGCGTAAACTGATAGAAAATCATGCATCTTTAACATTTACTGTTCCTGCTGTTTCCACTTAGCCTGACTAAAGCCTGCTTGGAACACTTACTCATCTGTGCTAAACTACAGCTCAAGCTTTTTATTCTCTCTCTGATGGTTATTGTATAGTATTTCCTAACTACCTGATACTACACCCAGACTAAATAAAAAGTTAGAATAGAGTGACAGATCTAATCCTCAAGGCCAAAACATGATCCCTGGCCTCTATAATTTACTAATACTGCTCTACGTTCAGAAACTGCAGTACTAGAATTTGTGTAAAAAATTACAGTTGTGAATTATGTGAACCTTACCCAAACTTCCAAACAACCTTTTCAGAAGTTCTAATTCTTCACAACTACAATAGGAGACATTGCCCTCTTTAAAGTAATAGCAAAGAGGAAAAGCAGATTGAAACATTAGTGTTTTTACAGTAGAGACAAGAACTAATTTCTGTTTCTGCTTTTTTACCTTTGAACTTGTAAAGAACTCAAATCTAGTCTGCTCTGGATGCTTTCTAGCAAAGGACTAAAAATTGCAGTCTAATGAGCAATGTTTTTCCTTCTGCCTGAGAATGCCTTTTATGTGTGTCTTATTACCAGCCTAAACAGAAATTCATTCCCTCTTTTTACAATGTGGCATGCCTGCTTTACTGTTTTTCAAATGTCAAATCTCACTAGAAAAATAACAGGTGGACAAGATTTGAATAGCTGTAACATTTGAAAAAAACCCCACCCCATGTTCTGCTTCTGTGTGCACCAGGGAAGGAACAAAAGCCTGTTTTTCCTGTAGGAGTTTTAGATGCACAGCATTTGTGTTACCTGATTGTTATGGTCTGCCATGACATGGTACTTCATCCCTGCCAAAGACCTCAGCTGCTTCCCACAGTGATGACAGGTGAACATTTCCTAGAAATAAACAAGAACACAGTATAAATTAATCAGAGCAATGGGAAACTTTGGGGAAAGGGAACAGGAGAGCAGAACATTTTATTTGGACCTGCTAACTGCCCTCTAAGAACAGATTTTATGGAGTCTAAAATTCAGTGGAACAGTGAAATAGCTACACCATTGTTCACTACCCCAAAACTCCAGCAAAAGGCTAGACAAGAAGCACCAAGCACAGCCTCTTCTGGATGTATAAAGGACTCCTGCTTAGGGACATGATGATGAGGTGAAACAGGTTTTAAATCCAACACAAAACAGTGTCCAGGCATTGCTCATCTCTACTGTTCTTACCTGCCTGCAATTGACCATGTGTTTCTTCAGTCCTTCTACAGTCTTTCTCACCACAGTCCGGCATGTTGGGCAGGTAACTCGACCTTTGTCCTGAATCTCCAAAGACCACTGCTCCTCCATACTACCTGTCAAAGCACAATGTTTGGAATGCAACTGCTAACATGAGGTCTCTTTTTTCCCCTTTGACATGCACAATGAATCCTAGAAAGAAACAGGTCACACACTACCAAACTCCTGTCCAGCTCCACTTCAATAGGTGTCGCTCATCTGCAGCTTTAAGCATGTTCATGCATGTCCTGTGACAAGGCACACATCCCTTCTTTTGGGAGAGCATTTTACAAACAGTTTTTAATCTTCCCAGTTCCCTGTGAGGAGTGTTCTTCCACTTGTCTGGTAGAGATTTTTCCTTTGTTCATTTATGTTACACAATTATTTTAGGATGCTGAGTAAACTTTTCTTTTGGCAAAAGGGTTTTCCCAGTAAAAATCAGTCCCAGATGTGACTGAGCAGTCTCAGGCAAAGTCCATGGTTCCACTCTACTAACTGGATCTTTACAACTCAATGAACGTTTAGCTGCACCACCAGGTCAACAGCCAGGGAAAAGCATCCTGTGTTGCATGGTCTCCAGTTCCTGGCCTCTTTGCAAAATACCAAGCAAAAGTTTGGCATAATCCACAAAGATTATAAACTACTGAAATTAGTTCTGGGAAGAAAGTGCCTTAGCATCATCTGTCTGAATTCTCACCATCATCTGTCTGAATTCTCACCATAACATGATCCAAAGGCTTTCCTCTTTTCCCAGTAATAACAGGCTGAGGCTGTTCCTCCCCAGGTGGCTGAAGGAAAAGTTTGTGAATCAAACAGCACTTGGCAGAAAAGTGGGGTATTTAATGAGTGCTGTGGACTACAAATACCAAGTGATTTCATTCACTGAGTCAGACCTAGTTTTATTTTTCTAGGACAGACTGCTTGAGTCTCTGGTTCCCAGAAAAGGTGATCTGGCAGCAACAGCTAGATAATTTTTCCTGCAAACATATTCTGCTGAGTAAAAACTATAAATATTTTTATGAGTTTTATAGCACAACTATTTTAATAGGCTTTTCTTCAGTTCAGAAAGTGATCCCACCTTCACTGTTCCATTATGCAGTGACAAAAGCACATGGAACTACACTCAGGCAGTGTGCAGGCCCTCCAGTCCTGCTCTGCAGTACCAACAGTGCCAGAAGGACAGCATCCAGCTCTTCCTTGTCAACAGTAATGCAAATAACCAAATGGAAACACCAGAACCACAGCTGGTGTTCAGATTCAAATCCTACAATCACATTGATGTTTTAGCTGCTTTATAAACAATTCCAAGCAACATCCTTTTCTTCTTACCTGTGCCGTAGGTTTCTGTCTCTTTCTGAACACAGTGGCCTTTCCTTTTAGAGTTTTGTTTTGTTCCAGCTTGGTGGTTTTTCCCTGTTATAACACAAACAAGACAGGACAGAAGACTTAGTTTTGCTTTGTTACAAAAAAAGCAGAGATTTTTTTGCCAGAAGGCTGCTATTTAGCCTGCTGTCTCAAAGTTACTCATTCAGAAATGTGCAATGTTTTTTTTTTTAAAGGAATTTCAAGATTATGTTTCCTACTCCCCTTCAAAATCCATGGCTATTTACAGTGACAGGTATTAGTCCCATCCAGATATTTGCAGCTGTATGGTTTTTCATACACAAAGCTCAGGACATGGGAACTCTTCACAATGAAACATCCTCTGTGCACAGTTTGGGTGAGTCCATTTAATGACAACCAAATGGAGAGTCCCATTTTCCTACTCAGTCCTGTATTCTTTAGACTAAACAACTCTTATTGTTTCCCCATTTTCTCATGGGTTATGCATTTTGCTCTCATCTCCCTGTCTTCCTCAGTTGGACCACACGTTTCTTGAACTGCAGTGCCTACTACTGGAAACAGCACTCTACATATGACCCTGCAGTCCAGCAAAGGAATTACTTCATGTCTGAGAACTCTATACTCCTGCTCAAAGTCCTCAGTCGTTACAAATGCCTTAAAAAAAAAAAAAAAGTTTGACATTGCTAGTCCCTATTCAGCTTTTGATCTGTTATAACCTCGGGTCCTCTTCTGAAGCACTGACTCCTGGGAGGTTGTTCTTTATTTTTCAGTGATAGTATTTCTTCTCAGACTACAGAATCTTTAATTTTACACGCTGTTCTCTGTTCTATTTTTAAATTGTTTCTCTAATGTCGACTACTTTTACTTTTAATCTTTTCTCTGATACACTTGCCATCTCTTTCAGCTTTGTGCTGTCTACACAGTTCCAAGTCCTTGGTGACAAAAACAACAGCTGGAATTGAATCTAGGGACAGACTGTGAACCATAATTCTATACTCCTATTTCACTAAGCTAGTGACCTCATTGTAGAAGGCTATCAGGTTGAGTAAACATGATTTGCCCTGCATGAATTCATGTTGACTACTCCAAATCCCCATCTTGTCCTTCATGTGTTTGGAAATGCTTTCCAGGATGATTCTCTCCATCACCTTCCCAGGGACTGAGGTGAGGTTGACTGGCCTGTAGTTCCCCAGATCTTCCTTCTTTCTGTCCTTGAAGATACGAGTGATATTTGCTCTCTTCCAATCTTCAGGAACCTCTCCCAGTCGCCATGACCTTTCAAAGATAACCAAGAGTGGCCTCACAATGACATCAGCCAGCTCTCAGCACTCAGTGCAACCCGTCAGGCCCCATGGGACTTAGAATCGTAAATTGCTTATGTTGGAAAAGCCCTCTAAGACCAGCATTCCCCAGTACTGCCAAGGCCACCACTAATCCATGTCCCCAGGTGCCACATCCACACGGCTTTTAAATTTCTCTGGGGATGAGGACTCCACCACTGCCCTGGGCAGTTTGTGCCAGGGCTGGGCAGCCCTTTTGGGGAAAAAAAAGTTCCCAATATCACATCTAAGCCTGGTGCAAGTTGTGGCTGTTCCCTCTTGTCCTGTCCCTGGTTCCCTGGGAGCAGAGCCCGACCCCTCCCAGTTCCCCCCTCCTCTCAGATTGTTGCAGAGCCAGAAGGTCCCCCCTGAGCCTCCTTTTCTCCAAGCTGAGCCCCCCCAGCTCCCTCAGCCCCTCCTGCTGCTCCAGCCCCTTCCCCAGCTCCCTTCCCTTCCCTGCACACGCNCCTCCAAGTGCTGGTCTCAGCCCACCAATCCAACCTGTTCAGATCCCTCTGCAGGGCCCTCCTGCCCTCCAGCAGATTCATCCTCCTGCCCAATTTGCTGTCAACTGCAAACTTACTGAAGGTACACTCGATCCCTTTGACCAGACTACCAATAAAGATATCAAACCAGACTGGCCAAATCCTAAGCTCTGGGGACACTACTGGTGACCAGCCCCAGCTGGATGTCACTCCANGGTGACCCAAGGGCATGACAACTCGGCCTTGTTGACCCTCCAAGTGCTGGTCTCAGCCCACCAATCCAACCTGTTCAGATCCCTCTGCAGGGCCCTCCTGCCCTCCAGCAGATTCATCCTCCTGCCCAATTTGCTGTCAACTGCAAACTTACTGAAGGTACACTCGATCCCTTTGACCAGACTACCAATAAAGATATCAAACCAGACTGGCCAAATCCTAAGCTCTGGGGACACTACTGGTGACCAGCCCCAGCTGGATGTCACTCCATTCCCCACCACTCTCTGGGTCTGGCCAGCCAGTCAGCTTTCTACCCAGCAAAGAGTGCACCTGTCCAAGCCATGAGCAGACAGTTACTCCCGAAGAATGATGTGGGAAATGGTTTCAAAGGCTTTATTAAAGTCCAGGTAAATAAAATCCAGCCTTTACTCTATCTATGAAGTGCATCATCTTGTTGCAGAAGGTTAGTCAAGCAGGTTAGTTAACCTGTAACATCAGGTTAATCAAGTAGGACATGCTTTTCCTAAACTCATGCTGTCTGGGCCTGATCACCAGGTTGTCCTGTATGTGGCACATAATGGCACTCAAGATAATCTGCTCCATGATCTTCCCTGACACTCAGGTCATTGCAACAGACCTGTAGTTCCCTGGATGCTCCTTCCAACCATTCCTGCAGATGGGTGTCACACTGGCTAACCTCCAGTCCTCTGGGACCTCCTCCTTAAGCAGGACTGCTGGCAAATGATTTCATAAATCCAGTTTAAGTGCTCCAACCTCGTCCTCCTTCACTGAGTGTAAGGCTTGTTTCAGACATTCTTTCTGTCTGGTCTCAGGCTCCTGGGATTCCTGAAGGATACCTTTGACTGATAAAGATTAAGGCACAGGAAGCATGGAGTACCTCAGCCTTTTCCATGCCATTTGTCACCAGCATCCCTGCTCTGGTGAGCAGGGTACTCACACTTCCCCTAGTCTTCCCTTTGCTGTTCATGTACTTGTAGAATCCTTTCTTCTTGCATTTCACATACCTTCCAAGATTCAACTGCTGGCTGGCCTTGGCTTTCCTAACCTCATCTTTGCAAGACTGGCCAGCAAATGTACACTTCTCCTGTGTCACCTGCTCCTACTTTCACCACTTGTACAGCCTCTTTTGCATGTAACCACTGATTGACAAGCCTTTTGAAGGAGCGAAAGACCTATGATATCAAGCATTTCTCCCCTCTGTCTCTGTGGGAAAGTGTTTGGGTTTGATTTTTTCTTAACAAACCCATATTGCTGTTATCATCTACTCATTCATCTCCAGATGTCAACAAGTAGCCTGTTTGATTATTTAGTCTATAATCTTCTGGGAAACTGAAATGATGCAGACTAGCCTATAGTTCTCCTAACTCCTTTCCTCCCTCCCTTTTCTGGACTTCTAAACCAGATTGAAATTAGAATAATCACGTCCCACTGTAAAGCAGACACTGGTCAACACAAAATATCCAGAATCCAAAATAAAGTTTGAAGACTGTAGAAGATGGCATTTGGGCAGAGAAGTGTGAGCTACCTGGAGGGTTTTAGTTAGGAATTACAAGTTATATGTATTACCCAAAATCTTCTGCTTCTTCTTGGGAGAGTCTTTAACATCTTCACCTTCCCCTTGCTCAGATTTCCTCTTCCCTTTCAATAGTACTTCTCCTGATAAGTAAGAACAGAAACACTTTGGTTTCAGTATTCAGTCTGGGTCACAGCTTTGAGTCTACACTGCCTCAGCTTACCCTTGTATTCAATACCTATTCAGAAAAAGAGCAGTTCTTGTAAGGCAATGGGACACCAGTGAGTTAGACTCTAACTAGTGAGTTAATCTTCTAACTCAATAACATTCTGACACTCTGCAATTCTCTGACACAGATGGTACAGAAGAAACAGTGCCACAACATGGTCTGGGAAAACAATCCTCAGGATGAGAGTCAGAATGTGCTAGGTTACATCATAAAAACTTCACCTGCACTCTGAGACCGTGAGCCTGTCTGTAAAGAGCCCTGGCACAGCTCTGCAGGTGCCAGAGGCTAGTACACCCATATACCAGCAACTGAGGACAGTGGGATCCAAAGGCCAGATACTGGGCAGACTAAGTGTTTAAGTGCTTCTTTTCTCTCACTAACACATCTTCACCCTGATCAGCCAGAGAGGGAACAGAACAGAAGCTGTTAGTGCTGTTTGGGTGAGTGCTGATCTGTGTGGCTGCTATGTGTGCATGTTTTATGTCTGCATTTATTCCTACAGGAATACATGCTCAGTCTCACCACCAGCTGGACATGGCAGTGTGGAGCTGCAGCAATCTCACTTCTATGATGCTCCCTGATTTGTCTCTCCTCACAACAGGATGGAATACAGATTCTGACTTAGAGATCAGAAGAATAAAGTAGATTGAAGTTTTGTCTCTCTGCTATACAAGGAGTTTGAAAAACAGCTCCTAGGCTAGGCAGTCTGAATGTTCCTACAACAACATAAGACCCAAACCGACTCCAAGTCAGAAAGTCATAAATGATAGGAGTAAATAAAAGAAATAAAGACACCCTTAAAAAATAATAATCTACCAACCACAAAAGCTGTGTTTAATCCCAAATACTGCTGAATGGTCCCCTTTGTGACATTGTCAGTGTTGATGGTTGTATTTTTAAAGCTCTAAAAGCATTTTTCTGATATGATGGGCAGAGCTCTTATACATAACTCTTGCACAGATAAAACACAGTTGAGCCACAAAATCATGAGTTTTAATAGACAAGTCACTCAACAGGAACTGTGCAATGGTAGAGAATTGTATCCGTATTTCTGCAGCAGAGGAGGTTTATTTCCTCTAATACTTGAGCAGCACTAGCAAACTTGTCATTTGTGGCTGAACCAGCATATCTTTCAGAAGCACACTACTCTCTCACAAATGAACCAGAGGGAAGAACATTTGGCACTGAACCACAATTGCTAAGTACCTTTTTTTTCTGGAGATTTGTTACCACTGTTTTTCACTCCTCTCATTTCCAGCCAGTAAGCAGGTCTGCGAATGGTCCTCCTGCTTCTGGACTCTGCACTCCCGTTCACTGGGCCCTTCAGTGAGGCAGAGGAAATGTTGCTCACTGTGTCATCATCATTACTGTTCACTCCTGTAACAGTGGCTTCCACCTCCTCAAGTTGCTGAAACCTGGGAAACATCAAGTTGAAATCCTATGTATATGGATGCATATCTGTATATAGATTTATATACACACAATCACAATAACCTGACAGCCAATATTCCTTTTGTCTTCCCAAGTATTCTAAGAATTCATCCCATAGTTAATTGAATCTCCTGAGTATTGACAACTGAAAAGTGCCAGCAAGATAAACCATCCTCAATGTTAATTTTCAGTCCATCTTTTAGATAATGACATAAGTAAACTCATGAGGGACAGAAAAATATTCCTACCACCTCAAACCTTCGACTTTAGAAGCAGGCACAAGTGAATCTCAATTTAAAAATATGCATTTATCTTTAAGCAACCAATGTGGAATATAAAATTTTTCTGCAGCCCATCATTACAAAAGAGACATTTTCCACCCCACAAAGGGCAAGATCATCTTCAGTCTCCACTCCCAGAGTCAAGGCTGGTACTACATAATTAAAAAACTTAATGTTAATCAGAATTTGAACTAGCAAGGCTTTCAGCAATGAAGATAATCTAATATAACCCACAAATCAGACTACCTTAAGACTAATTTTAGACTAATCAGTAGCACTGAATTTCTTCCCTAGAGATCAAAAGGAACTTTTTTTTCACAGTTCTCAAATACTTCTCTCAGGCTTGACATGGTGGGACATTTACACTCCTGTATATGACAGCAAACTGGTAAGGTGTCAAAGAAACAGAAAGCACCTGTTGTCTGGGCAAATACCACGAATGTCAAGAGGGAAGAACAGAGAATATTAACACTTTGCTACATAACCCATTGCTACTACAATTCACAAATTGAGATAAGTAGATCACTTGAGTGATGACTGTGATGGTCATTCCATTAATCATCTCCCACACCCTGAACTGTGGAGCTTACCTTTTAACCCCTGAATCCAGGAACTAATAAGTGGAGGACATTGACAGTACTGGGTCAGAACAACATATACTATGTTTAAGGAAGTACTCCAGAAGCATGGAGAGAGGAATTCTCAAATTAAAGCCTTTCAGTTGCAATCACACCCAAAATACATAAGATTTTGGAAGACCACTTGGTCTTGGACTTAAAATATTTATCTTCACAGTGTTAAAACCCGTTAAAAAATAAAAGAATTATAATACATATTGAAGTGTCAGAAAAGCACTTTTCCTACAATAAGCAAAGTCAGTTGAGACTCTTATGACACACTAAAACTGCTGCATATTTTAAAATTCAGAATATTATATAAAGACCAGATACAGTTTGTCAATAAGAATCTCTCAGCTTTTTTCTTGCCCTCAGTCAAAGTAGACAAGAAACAATCCCCTACTTTTTATTTCCCAAAGACTTCTTGACCTTCTGTTGCCTGTGATGTCCAGTCCTGGTGTCCTAAAAAATCAGAACAATTCACATTAGTGGCATCATTTTTCTTTTATCATGTTTCACTTTTCAGTCAAACACAATCACCTATGCTTCAAAGATGTGTATACACAATTCTTCGAAAAAGAAACCACAGTTTTCCACAACAGGAAGTGCTTAACATTTCCACTTCCAGCTGAAATACAACTAGAATCAAAACAGGGATGGGCCCCTCCACACTATCCATATGAAAGCAAAGTCTTTCTCCTGCAATGGGTCACAGTGGAGTGTTCTTTGTCTTCAATACATTCAGCCATACATACTTTCTGCTTAGACTTTATCACACGATGACAAACATTTTAGATCTGAACCTGTTAGTTTTTACATAGTACTTATTTTTTCCTTCATCAAGTAATTCTTGCATTTACCATGCCAAGGATGTTGTCTCTAGCCTCCTTCACATTCTCTTTTCATTTATCTCACTTTGCTGTACTCCATCAGCTGCCCAGATGTTCACTTAATCCAGATCATGGACTCCTTCTTACTTAACAAAGATTTTTTTGTCACTTGTTATGTTTCTATTAAGTCATGTAATTTAACAGATCTATGTAAATGTACATTGCCAAGTCAGTATGAACAATCTATTTGCTGTATGTTTCTCCTAGTGCATGGAGAATCATTTCACAGACTCACAGAATATGCTGAATTGGAAGGGAATCACAAGGATAGAGTCCAACCCTTAGGCCTGTACAGGACCATCTCCAAGAGTCACACCATGTGCCTGAGAGCGTTGTTCAAATGCCTCTTGAACTTTGCCAGCCTTGGTGCTGTGACTACTGCCCTGGGGATCCTGTTCAGTGCCCAACCACCCTCTGGGGGAAGAACCTTTTTCTAAGATACAACTTAAACCTCCCCTGACACAGCTCCAGCCATTCCCTTGGGGTCCTGTCCGTGGTACACATAGAGCAGAGATCAGTGTCTGCCCCTCCTCTNGCCAACTGTCCACTGACCAGGATCCCCAGAGCCCTTTCCCAGCACTGCCTTCCAGCATCTCATTCTCAGTCTGTCTGTCCATCCGGGGCTGCCCCATCCCAGGGGCAAAATCCGGCACTTCCCCTTGTAGAACTTCCTGTGGCTGGTGATTCCCAGCCCTCTGATCTGTCCAGGTCTGTCTGCAGGGCCTTTGGGCCTTCCTGCCTTCGAGGGAATCAACAGCNGGCCAACGCTGCAGGTGAGGCTGCCCCAGTGCAGAGCAGAGCAGGACAGTTCCCTCCCTTGCCCAGATCATGACACTGGGCCTGATGCCCCCCAGAACAGGGTTGGCCCTCCTGGCTGCCAGGGCACTGCTGACCCATGGCCAACTGTCCACTGACCAGGATCCCCAGAGCCCTTTCCCAGCACTGCCTTCCAGCATCTCATTCTCAGTCTGTCTGTCCATCCGGGGCTGCCCCATCCCAGGGGCAAAATCCGGCACTTCCCCTTGTAGAACTTCCTGTGGCTGGTGATTCCCAGCCCTCTGATCTGTCCAGGTCTGTCTGCAGGGCCTTTGGGCCTTCCTGCCTTCGAGGGAATCAACAGCTCCTTTCAGTGTTGGGTCATCTGCACGCTTGCTCAGTGTCCCTTCCAATCCTGCATCCAAGTCATTTATGGAGATGTTGAAGAGCACAGAGCCCAAGAAAGGGCTCCATGGAATGCCAGTAGTGACAGGTCACCAGTCTGATGTCACCCCACACACTGTTACCCTTTGTATTTAATTGTCACCTTCTTCCAAGTACTAATAATGACTCGATGCCATTTTTCATTAGGAAACCCAAGATAAAAATCGTGGTTATACAGACTACAAAATAAAAATCATTACCCAATGAAAGCATATGGAAAACCAGAACTGTAATTTAGTGAGCAGAGATAGTATTTTGCCATGTACATGAACTGGCAGAGAAACAGAAAGAACAAAAAAAAATTGCTAAATTATCTGTCTTCTTTATAGAAAAATGTGATGCATGTGATCAACTGTGAGAGACACTCCAACCACCAGTGAACAAATTCAGTAGCACGCACTGACATCAACCAGAGGAATTCTTAAAACTGTGTTTGTGGAGGGTCAGACTTTCCTTGGACCTCCAGCCCCAGAGACTTCTCATGGAAAGATTAGGAAAGCAGCAGGAGAGAGATTGACAACTGCTTGATCTATGACTTCACAATCACACCTTGTCTCCTTTCTAAGAAAAGTCAACTGGATGTTTGTTTGCATTACTTTGAAAAGTAGTACCAACAGCATTGTCCAGGAAATCCCAGGAGAAAAGTGGAGGATCCTCACTGAGGAGCAGCCAGAAAAAGTCAGGGCTATGACGTTACAACAATAAAAATGCATCTGCTGAAATTAGCTGGTCTATTCTACCATTATAAGAACCACAATGACGAACAAACACGGCACATATTTTAAGAGTCATGGGTTTTTTAGAACTAAAAAATTTTGCATAAAAGTGAAGATTAGGATGCAGAACTTTGGTGGCAGTTAAGGATCTGCAATAAAAAGGGAGAGTGCAGACGATCTGTCAGGCATTCCTTCCAGACAGGCTGATAGTAGCAACTATGAAGGAAACATCTATAGAAAGGGGTGCTTAAGTTCTGAAGGCTTTTTCATTTATACCGTGTACTTCCCACTCAGAGAGCAGAGACCTAAAGTATGCAAGAACGCCCAAGGGCTGCACATAAGGAAAACAAAAAAGCCACCACTCTTGCACAGGTAAGGAAGAGAAACAGCGGCCCGGAGCCTGAAAAGATGGAGAACGGCAACCTGCGCCTGCCCAGGGGCTGCGGACCTTTGCTGTGCGCTGGAACAGGGCTGTCTGTGCTGGAGATGGGCTGCTCCCCAGCACCCAGCCCGGGCACACGGGGCTTCAGCCCAGCCCAGAGCCTGCCCGAGGGGAGGAGGCTGACACGGGGCCCGAGGGGCGAGTGGGACCCTCGGGCGTCCTGCGGGCCCCTCCCATCCCCCGGACGGGCTCAGTGTACACCTCTCCTGGGCTCAGTGTACTCCAGGAAACTCTCTGTTCCACCCCCACGTTCCCATTCCTGCCCGCACGCTCCACGAACTCCCTTCTCCTGCAACAAAGACCTTTCGGCCACAGAGCGAGCCCAAGGGCCAGCAGTGCCCTGCTGCCGGTCCCTGCCCGGGCCTGGGCCCAGCAAAG
>WBMV01000519.1:266921-281643 GCA_013396655.1 Campylorhamphus procurvoides
GGGTACCCCACGCCACAGCCGGTGCGGGCCCCTCTCGCCACAGCCGGTCCGGCCCCTCCCGCCTCACGGCACCGCCCCGCGCCCCGGAAGGACAAGCGGGAGCTGGGAAGATGGCGGGAGCGGCGGGAGCCCCGGGCGGGCCCGCGGTGTGCGTGTTGGTGCTGGGCATGGCCGGCTCCGGGAAAACCACCTTCGTGCAGGTGAGCGGTGCGGGAGCTGCCGGCTGCCCCGGGGCCGCCGAGCGGGGCCTGACAGCTCCCCGTGTTCCCGCAGCGCCTGGCCGCCCACCTGCACGGGCAGCGCTGCCCGCCGTACCTGATCAACCTGGACCCCGCCGTGCACGACCTGCCCTTCCCCGCCAACATCGGTGAGCGCTGGGCCCGGCCGGGCAGGGCGGGGGGCCCGGCCCGAGGGGCGGCGTGTCCGGGGGGACAGGGGGTCATCCATAGGGACAGACCCGGCCCCGTCCCGGGGAGCAGGCGCGGGTACCTGAGGTGCTCACATAGGCTGCCCTTAGCAGATTCCAAGTTCTAACGCAAGAAGGACTTTAAATGGTGGTGGGGTTTGCTTGTTTTTTCTTTTTTTATTTTTATTTTTAATTGTAACTCCTTTCTCCGAACAGTCTTAAACATGGAAATTTTTAGACTTAAACGCGTTCTTCCATCTCCTTTGTATGTTTTTTTACATCATCTGCTGTGATTTGATGTGTTTAGGTTCTGGAGGTTCTTTCTTTGTCAGTGATGAAAGTATTAGCAGATTTGATCTGGATCCCTGTATCCTCAACAGTGGTGGCCGTACGTGCTGCCAAGTAATGGCTTTAAAGCACTTTATAAGACACGAATTTTAGAGAAAGTGCCTCAGTAATAGAACAGACCTTATGTTTAGCTATTCCAAAGGGCATACCAATCCCTAGTTTTGTCTCGGTCCTGTCTCTTGCACTTTTTGCAGTATGTCAGCCTGCCTCTCCAGGGGATAAGAAAGGCTATGTGGGTACACAAGTTGTTTCACTGATGTCAGAGGAATAATTGAAGTATCCATTCCAATGCCGGATCTCTGGTAACACGGATAGATAGGTATGCTTTGTTAGCTGTTGGTGACCAGGTGAGGGTTGGAAAACTACTCATATGTCTTTCTCTCCTAGATATCAGGGACACTGTAAAGTACAAAGAAGTCATGAAACAGTATCCTTTTTTTTGAGTCTAAATAATGATATTTGAAACCTCAAATTTTGTGAAAATAGTCTGTTGTGCACACTGCAGTGAATCACAGAATCACAGAATCTGCTGAGTTGGAAGGGACCCACAAGCAGCACGGAGTCTGACTCTGGGCCCTGCACAGGACCAGCCCAGGAGCTGGGGCAGTTGCAGTAATTCAGAGTGGTGCATGAACATCAGAGGGTTTTGACTATGTATTTCTTGCATGTGACAAGATTTAATACTCCTTAGGTAATTTTCTCCTGTGCTAAAAATTATTCTGCCCCACAGTAACTTTTTACACATAATAGGGACTCTGCCCACATATATTTTGTTCTTTTTTTTTCTGTTGTTCTTTCAAAGAACTTGTATCATCTATTTTTTATGGAAGCCAGCAGCCTTTTCACCATGTTTTAACTAGTTTAATGTTATGTTATAAACAAATATGGACATTCCTATTTGCCTGTAGTAAATGGAGAAAACTGTTTCTGCATTCTTTGACCGTAATCAAAGTACTTTTGTCTCTTGGAATCTCAGAGTAATTGGAACATTGGCTCTTGTTAAGAGAGGGTTGATGACTGTAGTGCAGTAACATTACACTAAAGAAGCTGCACTTCCAGAGTGCTGGGGAGGTCCTTGGTCTCCTAAATAATAGCTTGTACAGATGGAGGCAAATATGACTCTTAAATTTAATGTTTTAGACAAGAATAAAGGTGTTGAGGAATAGGATTCTTGATTTTGGCTGCTGCTTGATTTGGGGTTGCCAGCAAAGCATCCTAAATATAAGTTTCAAATTGATATGTAAGTGCATTATTTGCTTCACTGTGTCTGTTAACCATTATTAGAGTTTTGGTATCTCATTAAATAGGGCCTAAGGAGGGTACCTGACCTCTTATCTGGGTATTGAGAGTAGTGATTGAGGACACAGTGTGTACAGATGAGTCAATGCTGGTTCTTGTGCAGTTAAACCAAAGATGTCAAGGAGAAGCCATGTAGCCCCTTTTTCTTCTCTCAGTGTTTGGGTAAGAGAGACTTGCTTTGTATTTGTTACACTGCTACATCACTTAGAAGATTTAATTGTGTATTAGGGGTATTGTGTCTTGCTTCAAGGTATCCAGTGTGCATTACATGTGGCCAGCTGTTGTCAGAGTTGAAAAAGAAGCTCTCTGGGGTCTGCATAACCATCTGCTTTCCTAAATGAAGTGTCAGATATGGGCTGGGCCCAAATGGTGGAATAGTGACCTCTCTCAATCTCTTTGCTACAAGATTTGACCAGGTACAAGGTTGTTTCTATGTGCTGTTCCTATGATGCTGTGCTAGGTGCCTGTGATGACTGTAGGGTTTTGTCTGTGTGGAGTCTCAGAGGGCACTGTGTTTGGTTAGCCTTCTGGTATTTCTGGAGAGTTAGTCTCCATACAGAAACCTGTATCTAATAATGCAGAGTGCATTACCTTTCATTTGAGAGATTTCAGTTTTTACGTTTTTTTAAGGTAATGTTTAGAAGCCACATGTGCAGAACAATTTTTAGTCAGTATATAGGACATAGTATAGCACCATGTTCATTATAGAATCTTTCGTATGAATGCTCTGGTTTTGAGGTAGGGAAGCTCACTTCTGGACACAGGAGAAGGTTTTTTGGGGTTATTTGATAAGTGACAGCCCTCATAAATCATAACACTTAAAGCAGCTCTGGGGTGAGGACTGATGTTACATACCAAGACAATCTCATAGTGATAAAGGCATGGAACAACTGCAGTTGTTCTACCATTTCTTTAGCCAGGTAAAATCAAGACAAAGACAAAATCAAGGTTGTCTTTGACCTATGCAGGGTCTGAGCATTCTTCACCCTTCCTTAGTGGAGCATTCTCACACTTCAAAAAACTTAAAGAGTTTAATGTTTTGATGCATACCTGCAGCTGTGCAAGTTAATGTAGTTTCTGTTATGAAATGAAAATGAAAGTTTCCTGTTGTGAGCCTAAATACAAAGTATACTGCTTTTTCAACCAGGTGATGAAGTTTATTGAAAAAAGACAAAATGCATCCAAGTGAGTACATTCTACCAAGTTTGCTTTTCCAAGATCAGTGTGGGAAAAACGTGTGAAATTCTAAAAATCTTCTCTCCATGTTTTCTGGTTGTTTTTTCAGCCTTGATATAAATTTCATGTAGAAAAAGTATTCTTTGGGTATATCGAAGAAAAGTCTGCTGATTACAGTTCTGCTTTTCTTGTCTTCCATTACACTGTAATTTTCTCTCACACATTGTTCAAATAGGCAGCAATTAATTGTTCTTCTGAAGAGTTTGCCACACTGAGTGTCTGTCAAATTGATGCCTTCAACTCAAGATAGTACATGCTCCTCAGTTACAAAATTCATACAGGAAATTTTCAGGCATACCCGTAAATCTCATCATGGTTTGAGAAGCTTTTCTCATCTGTAACAGAGTAGTCATTTCATTTGCCATTGTATGCTGGTAGTAATCTAGTCAGAACAAGACCTTGTGCTTAACTACTTTTCCTTTATTGTTGTTTGGGATGACTTCTTCCCAGGTATGTTATTATTGACACACCAGGGCAAATTGAGGTATTTACGTGGTCAGCATCAGGCACCATCATAACTGAAGCCTTGGTAAGTGGTTTTTTGCATGCCTGGACAGTGAAGCTGTGTGAATGACCTGGCTGTTGATCAGCATACTCCTAATTAAACTGTCTTTTACTTTGTGTTCTCAGGCTTCCTCCTTCCCTTCAGTTGTTGTCTATGTGATGGACACTTCCCGCAGTACTAACCCCATCACTTTTATGTCCAACATGCTGTATGCCTGCAGGTAAGAAAAGCTGGAAATGCAGTCCCTCTGCTTTGATTGCTGTGTCTCTTTGGTAGTTATTTTGGAGGGGAGTCATAGAATGATTTGGTTAGAAAGGGACATTTAAAGGCCACCCTCTCTTCTGTGGGCAGGGACACCTTCCACTAGACCATGTTGCTCCAAGTCCCATCCAATGTGGCCTTGAACACTTCCAGTGATGGGGCAACCACAGCTTCCCTGTGCAATGTACTCTAATCTCTCTTCACTGTCATGAGGAAAAATTTTGTCAGTATGTCCCTTTCAGTTTAAAAACATTATCCCTTGTCCTATCAATACAAGCCTTGGTAGAAAGTCTCTCTCTATTTTTCTTATAAACCCCTTTATTTACTGGAAAGCTTCAGTAAAGCTTCCCTGAAGTCTTCTCCAGGCTAAACAACCCCAACTCTCTGGCCTGTCTCCATAGGAGGGGCCTTCCAGTTCTCTGATGGATTTTGTGACCTCCTCTGGGCTCACTCTGACAAGTCCATGTCTTTCCTCTCCCGTGGTTGCCAGTGGTGGTTGCAGTGTTCCAGGTGGGATAACATGAGAGCAGAGTACAAAGGGAGGATCATCTTCATTGCCCTGCTGCCCACACTGCTTTCGATGCAGCCCAGGGTATAGTTGGGTTTGTGCTTGCGAGTGCATTTGGATGCATCATACCCACTTAAACTGCTGATTTGGTTATTCTTTTAGTGGTTTTCCCATTGGATAAGCAGAATAATTTAGGTGCCAATGGATATCTGGAGGTCAAAACTTCCACTAAAAGCATTAAATAATCCATGAGACCTTAGTGTGATGAAGGCTGGTTATATTAGATCTAACACACTGCCTATTGCTTATAGAACCAGTTATCTAAAATGTATCAAGATAGGCTAGTTTGAGTCCTTCTTGTAAGCACATAGTATTTTATTCTATTTTTAAATTTTATTGATATTTTTAAGAGATTCTTCAAGATTTGTTTGGAGTTTGGCGTAGCCTGGAGTTCTTGATTTATTGTCTTCCTCTCATATATGAATTTATCTGTTTTCTTTCATGTCAAACCAGAGACTAAATACCTATGGAACAATCAGCATAGCTAGAGCTATCATAATTCATGGTAAATGTTTGTAAAAGGTTTTCAAAAAACCTCTCAATCCTTGTTCCAAGGGCAAGAGCTCTATCACTGTGATAGGAGTGTGCAAAATGTGTCCTATTACATATTGCATTTTCTGACATTAGATTGAGCAAAAGATGATAGAATATATACAGCGAAATGAATATGTGAGCTCACGTGTCAAGGTAGTTTTGCTTTATAGATGTTCTGTATTATTTGAATTCATTGCTAAGCTCAAAAACTCTCAAAACCTAAGGTTTAACTCAAATGCTAAATGCACAGAATTAAAAACTAGGATCTTAGCATAATAAAAAATGGTAACCAAACAACTGGGTGTGTAGGAGATTTTATATCTTACATCTTGGAGGAGCATATTTTGTTCAACAATTGTAAGCAGGACCTGAGTGAAAATTACATTCTAATTGGTGCAAATGAAAATAATTATCTTTTGAAGTTAAATGTATTCTGGTTTGCACGTTTTGTCTGCCTTATGCTTAACTTGCTTTCTATTCTAGTAAGTTTTAAATGAATTTTAAACTTTTATTTTGTGTCTCCCACACAGTATCCTGTACAAGACAAAGCTACCTTTCATTGTAGTCATGAACAAAGTAAGTTAAAGCTCTGGTTTCTATGTCCTCATGGGACATTGTTCTGTTTACCTTCTTTGCTGTGGTGTCTTTGTCTTACCACAGGAATAGATTTTTCTAGAAAAGAGAGACTCAGAGGGAGTTGCAGGCTGACAGCCAAGTCTGAAAGAGGACTTTAATCTGGTATCCAAACGCACAAGAATCATCAGGGATGGGCAGTTGCACCCAAACATTCAAGTCAGAGACAGTACTAAGAATTTGAAACAGATTTTACACCTTAAGCCTGGATTGTAGGGAAATGTACCTGTAAAATAAGGATAAGGTCATGACAGAATCTGCATACATGCCCTGTTTCCCCAGAGGATTTATCTTCATTATTAATTATTTCTACTCAGCAGCAGGCTAATGGCTCACAGTGGGAATAGTGTAACACCTGCATGTTTTGAGGAAGAAGTCCCACCTGTTGTAGCAGGCAAAACATAAAAAATATGTTTGGTCCAGTATTTGCTAGAGGGCAGTTACTTACTAGTCTAAGGATACATATCCACTGTCGTGTAAGGTACTTGTAGCCTTAATGGAATGCTTCTGACCTTAACAGCTGTATCTTTAAACATAATCATTTCAGGTATTAAAAAATCCCCTTAGATTTTTGGTGTGAGAACTGCTTGCCAAAGGCATCCTTTCTGTTTGTATCCCCAGCTTGGCAGGCATTGTGTGCACACAGACATATCCCATGTGCCATGCCTGGACTGGGAGCTTTGCCCTCACAGCAGCCCAGCAGGGTTGGTGTCTGCTGGGACCCAACCCCACCCATCTGCCCAGTCACCCAAACCATGTGTGTGTTTGGGATCTGCTTGCTTACTCAGCAAGTTTTTGTACACTGCTTGCTTTCTAACTCTAGGGAGTAATTTTAGAATAAGCTGCTAAGCTATTTTTTTCTGTAGAAAATGGCTCAAGGTAGGAAAATAATTATCTCTTAAGAAAATGCACTTTTTGAAAGACTAAGTGTGACTATCAGTGTGTGTAAGGAAAGGTAGGCCTGAGGCTTAGGATACTGTGGAGGTTTGGGCTGGCTCCCTGCCAAACCCAGCTGCTGGCCACACAGACTCCCCCCTCCCAAGAGAGAAGGGAAAAAAGTACCCAAAGACAATTGTAGTAAAGGTGTGTGTATATATATATATATTCACTTATATTACAATTATATACAATAAAACATTATGAATATACAGAATAAATCCCAAAGCAACCCCAAAAGGGAAAAGGGGGGAAAAGGGAAAGGGAAGAAAGGAGAAAAATGGGTAATACACACACTTGTAAACTCAGGGAAAAGTTCAGTAAGTAACCAGCACAATAAATTCTCACCAAAACTCCCCTCAAGAGCAGCAGTAGAAATCCCCACCTCTGTACAGCTGGGACAGCAGCTTCTCAGATGGGCCTCAGCTCACATAGGTAAGAGCTAAGCCAACACTGAGACCTCATGTCCTCCAAGCACATGGAAGGGAGAGAGAGGGCAATCCTCCTCCTTGGTCTGTATATACAGCTGATTCCTTGAAGGAATGGTGGGAATACTTCCTTAGTTAGAACCTTGTTACCAGGGAATGCTGAGACCAAAACCAAGAAAACTAAACCACCACAGATACAGAACTTTAAACTTCATTTTGATCTCATGTTTAGCCTTTTCTAAAAAGTTAAGCAAACAGCATTGGAAGAATTTTTAACAAAATTTAATTAAATTTAATTTTTTAAAATGACTCTTGATAAGAATGGAAGAATCTCAGGGAACTGATGTATATGCAGTGACAAACTCATAGATTTAAGGAATTTTATTATTTACAAAGGGAAAAAAAGAGTAATTTGTAGATGTGATTTAATTTTATTCACAGAATTTAATCAAGGTAACTAAGTAGTCAGGCTTTGACCCTTGGTGGATTCAGTTCTGTCTCAAATCTCTTGAATAATGCTAGGCAATGCTTTATCTTCCTCCTTCCCAGTGTGAGGGAACTGAAATATATCAGTTTTAGGCACCTCCTATTGTGCTGAGAGTGGATATGCATGTGGTAAGATGTTCATGAAACTCTTTAATAGACTGTTTGCATATGAATCCATGTGAAATTGTGGAACCGTCTCACCTATTCGTGTCAATTGTCTTGCACTGAGTTTAGGTTAAAACTTCTCTGGGTCAGAACACAGCTCACTTTTACAAAGCTCTCCTGGGCTGTTCTCTAGCCTGGATGTGGCCAATTGCCCCCAGCAATCAGGAAAGCAGGGGATCTTCAGTGAGGGCTGGTCTTGTCTGGCCTCAGTCATAGGAGCTACTATTTATACCTTAAACTTTCTGGTGCAGTATGCAATTTTTTGGATGCCCCTTTCCAGTAAAACCAGAGGAGGCTTTAGACCTGCAATTGTTTTCTTAAACAACTGTTACCTTTCTAAACCTGGAGTAGTGGTTGTTTTTCTTCTCCTCCTACATTCACATAGTTGATTTGGTAAAAAGTGAACTTGCGAGACTTCAGGCCAGGGCTTAATATTTTTAAAAGATCAACATTTTGAAAATAAATTTAACATGATTTTTTTTAATTTGTCCACTTAACAGCCTAAGGCTAAGATTATTCCTTCTGAACATTTTCTCTTCTGCTTTCAGACTGACATAATTGACCACAGTTTTGCAGTGGAATGGATGCAGGACTTTGAGACTTTTCAGGATGCCCTGAATCAAGAGACCTCCTATGTCAGTAACCTGACTCGTTCCATGAGTTTAGTATTGGATGAATTTTACAGTTCACTGAAGGTAAGTCTTCCTTTTTTCTATTACCTCTCATAAAATCCTGGAGAAGAGATAGTTCAAGGAGAATATTTTTGATATGTATGAATGCCTGGTAGGAGGGTGTAAGGAAGACAAGAGGCAGGCTCTGTTCACTGGTGCACAGGGAAAGGACAAGAGGCAATAGACACGAAATACAGGGAACTACATTTAAACTAAAGAGGGGAAAAATTAATTTTACTGACTGTGCACTGCAGGAGATGGTGCAGAGAAATTGTGGAGTCTCCATCCTTGGAGATGCTTAAAACACTTTTGCTCAGGCAAAGTTGTGAACAACCTGTTCTAGTTAATCCTGCTTTTTGAGCAGGAGAGATTGGACTAGATGATCTCCAGAGGTATTGTCCAACCTCCACCATTCTGTCCTTCTGTAAAGGGGCTTTGCACTGCCCTGCTGGACTGGAACCTGTTGATAAGCTATGTGGAGGATTTGCTGATTTGAACATACAGTACTATCTTGTCACACTGAGTGGCAGCCTGAATAATTTAATGTTGAATTGTGATTAATCATCAGAAGAAAGGTAAGATAGGCTGGTAAGACCGTGTTCTTTGCTGCAGCATTTCCCATCTGAGGTAATTTTCCTTGTTCTGAAAATGTCAACTACAGTTAGACAATTTACTACCTAGGAAGAAGGGAAAGAATCTCAAAAACAAACAAACAAATAACCCCCCCCCTTTATATTTGCTTGTGCAGGAAGAGCTTTTTTTTCCACTCGGCTAGATTTTGAGAAGACAAATGAATTGTTTCTCTGAAAACACTACACATTAGAGGCTGTTAATGATCCCATAGTCTGTGCTAAGAGTTTCAGCTGATCGTGTTTGTCATCAACTTTTACTAAAGAAAAACCAAGCTTTCTTGGCTGTATGGGTATTACAAGAAAGACAATGAAAATAAGCAATTCTATTCATGTAGATAAGGATAATATTGCCAAAACAAAAATACTGTAAGTGTCCTATGTGGAACAATATACAGAATTTCAAAAGGGATTGTAGTGGTGCCATATAGAGACTAATGTACTTCCTTATTTGCTAATCAGGTCATATTTGTCTGCATGCCAGAGCTATTAGAGCACTGGACTGGAGAGCAGGGCTTATGAAGAGGATTGAGAGTAAAAGGCAGCTTGTACTTAAGTGCAGGGAAAATATAAATACTTATACACATCAACACAGTGCCTAGACTTAATGCTTAAAATCCTTTGGAGAGCTGTCTAATCAAATCCAAGGCTGTGTTGAAAAAGGTCTTCCATTTGAAAATGAGTAGCTGGAACTGTTTTGCTTATGAAAAAGAGGGAGAATTTTAGTTAGAGGACATGTGATTCGGACTGGGAATAGTCTTAGTGAAAGGTATTTTTAGATAATTGATTAAATGCAAGCAGTACAAATGGCCAGAAGTGTAATGACAGGTAAATTCAAATTAGAAAGCAGATGTGTATTTTGGATGTATTGTTATATTAACTGATTAAATTCTCCATCTCTTGCTGTTCTGGGGACCTTTTAAAACATGCTTTGGCTAAATAAAAAGTATTAGACAATTTCAGAGCCAAAAGGTCAGTTCTTGTTGTCTGTTTTGCTCTTTAATTCTAGTACACTGATACTTTTTAACTACTTATAATCCTAGATGCAGAATGAGAACTTGGATTATTAACAACAAACAAGTAAAGTACTTTCTTTTAAAAGGACTTGACCTTTCTTTTCAATTGTCCTATGATGTTAGAAAATACCAAAAAAAACCCCTTCCCCAAATAAACACCCCCCAAAATACCCCAACAACTTACCAAATAGAAAACCACCAACTAAAAAACAGAAGTAACAAACATGAATAACAAGTGGAGAAAGAGTTTGAAGGCAGGATGGACAGAAGCAGAAGTATTACTGCATACTCTAAGGCCATTGTGCTGATTAAATGCCTATTGTTAGGTTTAGATTAGTAGTTTTTTATTGTTGTTGGGGTTTTTTTGTGATGGTGTGTTTTTGTTGTTGTTGTTGGGGACATTGTTTGTTTTTTCTCTATTATAAACTGGGTTCAGTTACTCTTCAGTTCTGGTGTGTGGTTTCTTTTACAGGTGGTTGGTGTTTCTGCAGTGCTTGGCACAGGACTGGATGAATTTTTTATCCAGCTTTCTAAAGCTGTAGATGAATATGAAAGGTAAGGGGATAACTTTTGGTCCCTGACCCAGGAAACACTTCCTGAAGGTACTGATTCACGAGTCCACTCCATTGATTTGACAAACTGTACACTTTCCATAGCCAAGGTAGGTTAGGGTTTCTGGTAAACCTAAATGCAAGCATCAGCACAAAAAGCAGCAGTAAAAAGGAACTATTCTGAGATGAATTTTTGTGCTGTTCTGTGAAAAAGCTATCTGTGCCAGCAAATCTGTGATGTATTTTTTTCCTTCTAATTTCGTACCAAGGTTAGAATTGTTGCTGTTTTAATGAAGTATCTTCATTTATTTTGCATCCATTGGTTTCCGAATCCAAATATGGGGGAAAAAGTACTGTTAGTCTTCCTGAAATGTCTCTCAAACATGAAAACCTACAGCAGACTTTCTGTGGTAGAAAGAAGCCTTGAGATGATCCTTACATATTATAAATCTTGTGTTGTTCAGACTGAATGCACTCTCTTTCTTGACCTTTTCAGAGAGTATCGTCCTGAATACGAGCGCCTGAGAAAAACACTGGTAAGTGTTTTCAGCTGTTGTGTACCTGAACAGTGTATCTTGGAGTCACTTTTATGCACACAATTGCCTTTATATAGAGAAGGTCTAACATTTAATTTACTAGTCATACTTGTTGTGGGAAAATTCCTGTCCCAAAGGAATCCACCATTTGCCTTTTTTTCCTACATGTGGTGGAGCATATATTTACAAAAATAAAGATGTTTTGTGAAACAGATATTGTTCACTCTTTTAGTGCTAATATTTGAGC
Source organism: Campylorhamphus procurvoides (assembly GCA_013396655.1). Classification (NCBI taxonomy): domain Eukaryota; kingdom Metazoa; phylum Chordata; class Aves; order Passeriformes; family Dendrocolaptidae; genus Campylorhamphus; species Campylorhamphus procurvoides. Next base: position 278,377 of record WBMV01000519.1, read on the forward strand.
TAATTTTGAGAAAATGATTGGGAAATATGATTGTGTCTTCCAGTCAGATGCATAGAGAGTTCTTAAAAATAAATTTCCAGAGTGATTTGTTGAGACTATCCCTGTATCTTCCTGCACCAGTGAAGACAGCAGACAGACAGTAACAAAGACTGGATTGCAGTGCCAAAATCAGCAGCTCTGCTCACATTGAGTCCTGGCTGTGCAAAGGACAGTTCTCTGCAGGCACAGCTGCACAGAGTTTGGCTTCCTGATGGTGCTGAGAATGTCCTAGAATTTCACCATACTGGAGGTTGCTTTCCATTCTTTGTCAGAAGTTCTGTGTAACCTCGGTTGTAATGTAAGACCTGTGTAGTGACTTCTGCAGTCTAGCTGGGGGACAGACTGCTGAGTTTGGGTAAGGTTTCTCTTCCACTGATGTTCTAAATGGTCTCAGAATCCACATGTAACTCATTATCTACAGGAGGAAGCTCAAAATAAACAAAAGAGAGAGCAGCTGGAACACTTGTGGAAGGACATGGGCAGCGTGTGTGTGCAAGGCAGCACACTGGCAGGTACTTCACCAGGAAGATAAAGTTTATTGCAGAAGTTTCCTGAAGAGTTTGCCTTGAGAAGTCATATGGTACTTTGGTGTCCTCACAACAAAGTGCAAAAGCAGCTCCACGTTGGAGGAGTGGGGCTTTAGTTCCTGTGCAACTGGTCACCCTCAGCTTTTCCTGTGTCAGTCACAGGTGTGGAAGAAACCCTCTTATGTAGCTAAAGCAGTGGACCTACTAGAAGTAATGAAATACTTTAGAAAAGGTGAAACAATCAGATTAGAATATGAGAAAGCTCTGCTGTTGATTGCACTGTTCCTTATATGAGGTGTGTGCTGATGGAGTCTGTCCTGTATCTTTGGGTCCACAAGCAGCTTTCTGTCCCTTCAGAGCACGTGTTAATTGCTGTGTTTATGCACAGATAGAAGTTGACAGTGCACATGCTCCCTTACCTTTAGCAAGCTGGTTTGTGTACAGTCATTTCTGTTCCCTTCAAGGACCTGATGATGCTGCTGCAATGGGTCCTTCTGAGCTAATACTAACACGAGGAACTCTCGATGAAGAGGAAGAAGAGAGGGAGAGTGATACTGATGACATTGATCATGAAGGTAAGGGAATGAGGTCTAAAAGCTGCCTGTCTAGTTAAGAATTCCCCTCTGTATTTCACTACCTGGATGGACTGTAAGGAGAGCTTAGAAAACAAGCAGGCATTCAGTCACCTGATATGTCAGAATCTGTAGTAGAAGCTCAGCTGCAATGCTCAGTCCAGGGATATCACACTCTAATCTTTCTGAAAGTTCAATCATAAATGTTCTATTCAAGTAATTAATAGGTGTGTATCACACATAAACCAAAGAACTTAGGCTTGGAGCATGCAGTGACTTCTGAACCTGACTGATGCACAGATATTTCATCATCTTTTTGGCCTTACAGTTTTTGCCCCTGGCTCCCTTCCCTTTTACTGTGACTGTGGTCATGGAGCAATCTTCTGATTTCTTATGGTGTGATTTTTCTCTTATACAGCTCACAGACTTAATCTTCATTCTTTCCCTGTTCCATTGATGTTCAGGATCACTTATTTCTTTTACCCTGTAATGTAGAAGATCAAATAGACTTTGTATGTTGCTCTGGCTATCATGATTCTAGCTTTTTTTCCAGTATCACAAATAGAACAAGTGCTGAAATAGTGCTGAACTCTCATTTCTTCCCCCAGTGACTGAGGAGAGTCATGAAGAACCAGCCTTCAGAAACTTTATGCAGGACATGCGGATGAAATGCCAGAGGAGAATCAACCCGAATGAATGAGATCTTCAGAAACAGAAGGTTTGGAATCACTTGTAATGGAGCTAAAAAAGAAAAAAAACAGCATAAAGAAACTTACATGGAACAATGCATGAAGACTTTTATCTGTGAACAGCTTCCTCCAATAGATTTTAATTATTTTTTCTGCAGTAACTGGTGGTCAGGTGAGTTAAAGGTCTTGTAGCCACGTTTGGCCATCTGCCACTGTGGCTTCCTGAAGCTGAAGGAACCAGAGAGCAGTTTCTTTTCCTGCATTCCTTAGAGTTGCCTGTTGAGAGCTCAGAATTTGAGCTCGGACAGCATTAACATTCAGAGTACTCACTGGTCCCCAGAGTCACCTTCCATTTGCCAAGTGCAGTCAGGCATCTGCTGCAGCCAGGACACAACTTTACTGGTCTACTGTTTGATGTTTTGGCTTTCATTAAATATATTTTATGTACAAATGTGTGATGGTTAATAGGAGATTTCATTTCACCATTCTGAGGTGAGACTTCTTCCCTGTGCTTGCAGCCCCTTCGTATGGATGCACAGCAAGCACATCTTCATTACCTTACAACCCTGGAGGTTACCTGGTGACGCCAGAGAGGTCCCTTCGCCCACACTACCTTTCTCCTGCCCCTCTTCAGCCCAAGGCCACTTCTCTGCTCGTTTGCTCTGGTCTCACTGCTCCACACAATGCCTCTTCTGTCTTCTCCGATGGCTGCTGCCAAGGAAAGAGGGCAAAGTCCCGAGTACTGGCCCCTCACTGCTACACCTGGAGAACCACTATCCCAGCCCCTCAGGGTTTTCAGCTCTAACCCCACAGGGCTAGGATAGCTACCCTGGGGCTGGAGCTGGAATATGGTTTCTAAGAGGTGGCGCTGGCATAAAAATTCTGCCTTGATCAAGGAATTTTCCAAGCTTCACTTGGTGGTGGGAAGATGTGAAGCTGGAGCTGAAATCACTGTAGGGTTGGGATATCGACTGCAGGGCTGAAGCTGGAAGCATTGTACGGTTGGGATAGGGACTGTGGAGCTGAGATAGTGACTGCAGAGCTGGAATTGTACAGAGGCATTACAAGGATTGGTTCGCAGAACCTGGGTGCAGATCAGCTTCCTCATGGCCGGGGACTGCGGGGGAGAAGGGGAGTGAGAGGCGGGCGTGGTGCGGGCAGGGGGATGTGGGGGGCGCGGGCACTTAACGATTTCGGCCACGGTGATCTCGGCCAGCACCCAGTGGGGGCAGTCCAAGGCCCCGCAGAAGCGGAACTGTTGCGGGGGCAGAGGCGGTCGGGGCGCCGGCAGAAGTGGCCGTGGGGCCGGGGCCTCGGGAGCGCAGCCTGACCGAGGATCGGTACAGGGGGACGGAGGTCCGGGGAGCGGGACCCAGCACAGCGGCGCACCCGCAGGAAAGGCCCCTCTGGGACCCGGCCCTTCGCCCAACCACCCGAGCC
>WBMV01000520.1:9011-21935 GCA_013396655.1 Campylorhamphus procurvoides
CAGCCCTCTAGAGGTACTCTGGCAGAATTGAATGGCTCTAGACTGGCCTGTGACTTCCAAGGTTGATGAGTATACAAGGATCAGGCTTTGAATCTGAAACCAAATTGGGGTAAGAAATTAACACTCTAACAGCATGTGCAAATCTGATACAGATAATTGTATCTAAACTGAAAAGACTCTAAAAGGATGGATGGCTAATCTAATGTGAATAATACTGTCTAAACACCAGACAGTACAGTGATTATTGTATTTCTCTTGTTTTTTATTGTCTTCTAGGCTTCATTTTACTGTTATCTTGATTATTTGATTGTCAGCATCTTTTAAACAGGTCTTTGTTTACTTGAAAGTCCACACAAGTTTTTGTGTGACTGTGAGATCAAATTCATCTACTTCGAATTTGTCTCTAAAATGTTTTGCCATCCCATGTCATTGAACAGTTTGTGAGATACTGAGTCTCACAGAAAATGAGTCCTGTGTTAGAAGGCAAGAAGGTAGCTGGATTGCAGCACTGGTTTTGTGGACCCTTCCATGGACACTGGCTTGCATGTCGCCTGCAATCTTTGAGATAAACTGGTAACATCATAGGTCAGATGATTTGTTTAACTTGTTTAAATTATTTGTTTAGCTGGTACCTAGCTGCAATGAATACCCTAGCTAAGTAAATTTTAATCATGACCTGGATATTTTCTTCAACCTCTTCCATCTCTTGAATTCCTTCCAGCAGAACAGTTTTCTTAGAAAACCCACAATATGGCTGACATCATGTGAGAAAGCCATGGTCGGTAGCTAATGTTGCTCTGAATGCCTATCTTCCAGGATTTTAGGTATCACAACAACACAAATATAGTGTGGGGTCAGTCAGACCTACAATAGAAATCTTATATTGTCTTAAACCATTTGTTTCCCTGGTTGGTTTCAATTGTAAATTACAGAAACTTTCAGACTGGTACCCTGGGATCCCAAGATCTATGTTCTCATACAGTACTGTTGCCATTTACTTAAGCATAAGGATAAAGGGCTCAATAAAAATCACTGCTGTCTATTTTATCTTATGTTTTAAAAATGCTGACAATTACCTCCTTAAACACCTTTGGAAGAAGGAAGACCTGAAACACGTTTTCAAAAGAAGTGTCTTATTCAGAGGTTAACTCTGACAGCTCCCTAGAGATGACAAAGAATCTGATCACCTCAAAAATAAGGTTGGTAGTTTTAGTCCCACTGGAATATAGACTGTGGCTTCTAAGTGCATCATTTCAAAGTATTTTCCAGATGTATATGCTGTGGTATGTCTATTTGATTTCACTAGAGGTTGACACTTTCAAGAAAATAAAAATGTCCTCAGAAGTGAATGTTGTCTTCTGTTGAATTTCCCTTTCAAAACTGAGGTCATGGCATTTTTGCATGCTGTTTGAAGTTTGTTGAACTGCTATGCACCAACAAGCAGTTGGGAACATTAAGGAAAGGAGCAAGGGAGATAGTATATATAGGGGTAAATAGTTTTTTCCCAGAAGATAATGCTACAGAAGAGGCAGTTATTTTTGCTAAGGAAGCTTTCCTGACTGGAATGAGGCATAATTTCCAGACACAATTTTGGATGTTTCTACACATGCATTCCACAGAAGTTGACTCCTTGTGTACAAAAGAGATAACACTCATAGATGTGCTGCAGGGCTTTAGCAGCCAATGGGGGAGCCAAGGAGGGAAAAGTGATAATAAAGCCCCAGGAATGAAAGAAAGATTTGCTTTTTCCTCTGAGGCCCACATTTAATACTCTCTAATTCTTAAAAAATCTGTAGTGCTTGGATTGGACCTTCAGATGTATTGACATAAGCTTGTAAAACATTACATTTAGAGCTTCTAACACCATATCTTAACAGGATTAAAACAAAATAACAGAAATGTAAACTCAAAGAAAACAGAAATTTCTTATTCTTAATGTTGCAATTGCAGCTTTTTTGTGTGTATTTTATAGGAGGTCAGCATAGATGAAGATCATTGCTTCCTCTGCCCTTAAAATCTGAGTCATGAATTTTCACCTAGAGTTTCATCAGTCACTGTAGATCACTAATGTTTAATCATGAAATTTAAAACTAAACACCAAAGCACATTCCTCTTCTCTTATATTTGAATCTTTAAATAAAATATGGGTCTTGCTGGAGTACAGACAGAAAAAAAATATTGGTTTACTGAAAGACTTATTCTTCTTTGGTTTAAGTTTTACAGAAGGTTAGCCTATCTCGTGATAACTATTTGTTCTTCCTTTATAACCTAACAACCTTGAAATTTTTCCCTGAAGCACAAAAGTCACTGGCACAAGTACCTATATATTACTAATATTTTACTCTTGATAACAGAAAGAAAGAACTCTGGAAAACTGTAAGAAACTAAAAAGGTACCTGTTTTGTGAAAAGCTTTACCTTTTTTTCAGAGTGGGACTTTCAGAAAACATTGTTATTCAGGGTGATTCAGAAAAGATTACACAATTTTGATGATAAAATTGAAGACCTGGAAAACAGGTCATGATGTTCACATCTGAAGAATTACAGTTATTACAGAAGAAAGCAAAGTGAAGAATGATCAGATTTATAACCACTCTCATAAGCAAAGTAGTCTGGAGATGTGCTTTCCTACACAAGTGGGAAATGACATCACCAGATGGAGTTATTAATCTAAAATCCAGAGAACAGGGCAAACCACATTACTTTCATAAAAATTATGTCACTTGGACAAAGTGGTTAAAAAGTTTCTCATGCATCAACTGTAGAATTAAGCTCAATATTTTTATTGCATTTTCATGAATAAAAACTTGGAGAAATGTGAAAAGAAAGGCAATCTGGAGAGAATACATACTGCTTCTTTAATTTCAGAAAAAATGATGGATTTAGCTGAAGAGGAATCCACATGTAACGCACACATGTAAATTCTAGGCAAGGAAAAATTTACACTCAAGAGAAGAAAGTCAAACTTTTTGCTGAGTGTGGATACCTTCCAAGATTCCTAGATAGACATTGAGGTGGAGTGCTGAAGAAGAGTGAACTGCTTGGCAGAACTGGTGCTTGGACATGTGATAAAATGGAATCATTTGTGCCCAGTTCTCTATCAAAGTTGATTTTTCCTAAGGAAGCAAAATATGAGACAGCCAATTCTGCAAAAATAAAATAAAAAAAAATTTGCTTTAGTCATAGAATCATAGAACCGTAGAATATGCTGAGTTGGTAGGGACCCAACAAGATCATTGAGTCCAACTCGTGCTATGATCAGTCCAACATATCATTTCTATGTCTAAACTTAATGTTGCCTTGTTAAATATGTAATATGCTCATATACCACACCCAGGAGTCAGACATTGTTTCATTTATATAGCAATTGTGTAGTACAAGAGACCTGCACAGGTATGGGTGACATTATTAAACCAGCTGTTTTGGTTTAATTTCCAGAGTTCATATTCTGAATATATTGCCTGTAGTCATTAGCTAAAAATAAACCTCTGTAATATAGAAATTTGTGTCGGGGTTTTTTTTTGTTTGTTTTAGTTTGATTTGTTTTGTTTTGGCTTTTTTTTTTTTAACATTAATGTTGGAATAACACATTGGTACCCAAGACAAACACTAAAGCAGTGTACAGTACAAGTAGAGAAAAGATCTGGAATACTAAAAGTCTAGGTTTCATCTGTGACTTGCTGAGTAACCCTGGCCAACGTAAAGTACATCCTTTCCCTCAGTTTGATGATTTGTATAATGGGGGGTAATGAATATTCTCATATTATCTTTGAATCACGTTATAAAAATTCACTAATATTTGTTTATCACTTTAAAAAAGAATACTAAAATGATTTTTAGTAAAGACAGAATTAAATTTCAAATTTACTTTAATTTTTAACTCCTTGTCCTTGCTTTTTAAGTAACCAAAACTACTAAAATAACTTTCTTCAACCAATAGATTTTCTTATTTTTTCTTAAAAAACATGTGTAATAAAAAATCATTTCTCAGCCAGCTATGAAGAAAACATTATAAAGAATATATAAGAAAGAATGTTATCATAGAATTTATGGCTAAATTGTTTATTTCACACAGATAAACTTGGAACTTCAGATTGTCACACATCAGAAGTTCAGTAGTCCATAAGAAATAGAAGTGATCAGTAGAACAAAGTATTTCTTTTTCTTCAGAGTTTTGCAGTACTGTTTTGTCTTTTTCTTCACCATTTTAAATTTTCCCTTTTTTGTTGCTCAACAAACATTAATTGAATATATTGTGTCCATTGTTCTGTCTTTCAGTGACACTGTTGAAAAAGACATTTGCAGCAGATCACTGGCTAGAATACAGCAGAATATCACAGTACTCATGTAACTGTCTCATGTAACTGCCCCGATGTAACTCCCAGTCAGCAGGATATTTTATGGAAGTCTGTATAACTACCTGAAATAAAGCAAGGTTCTGCTTTCTGTGACTGTAGTGATGCCTTAAAGGAATGCAGTAAAAAATCCAGGCATTCAGTAAGGAGATAAGATAAACAAGCAAGAGTTTTAATGTGCCAAATACCGGCTCCAGGAATACATTCACATGAGAATTCTCTCTCTTACAACTAAGTTACAGATTTTTATAATAGTGTCCACCCAATCCCATTTTGCTATTTCCCCCAGTCCTGCCCCTAAAACACCCTCTCCACACCCCCTCAGGAATTAGGTCTGGGGTCCCAGGACCCTCTCTTCTTTGTCTTCTTCACAGCACGTCAGGTCCTTGGAGGCCTTCCAAAGCTTCAGATTTGGAAGTCCTTCTGTCCCTGTCTTTATCTTGTGGTTCAGGCTTCATGGCGCTTTTCTACAATTCTACCTTGAAATACAGACTAAACAGTCTAAGGAATTCTAAGGGGTTGATATAGGATGGGGGTCAGGGTGTATAAACATTCAGCTACTAAAGTTATATTACTAATACCTTAGATCTACAATTATTTCTAATATCTATAAAATTAAAAAATCAAAAATCAAAGAGGCTCTGTGGCGTCAGTAGCCTAACTGTATGTGAAAGTTTATTTGAAGACTAAAGAACTGCTCTAGCACAATTTTGAGAGTTTTAACTAGTCTTATCAATGCATTTTATACTGTCTCTTTTGCTATCCGCAGCAGTTCAAGCCAGAAGAGATTAACAGAATACATGACCTCACAAAAGATGTTTAGCATCTTTTTTTATGAAAAAACGGGAGGTAAAGAAAAGGTAGATCTTTTTATAAAAGGATTCCAGTGGAACAATCCCACTTTATATCACTAATGTATCTCAAAAAGATGCCAGCTCTTACTTGCTATCAGAGTTTCGAGTTTATTGGCCCCCAGAGCTCTAATGACTTTTGTATTTCATAAAAAAACCCAACCTAAACCAAACCAAAAAAACCAAAATCAAACAAAAAAAAAAAAAAACCAAAACAAAACAAAACCAACAAAAAAAAACCTTACTGAAAACTTCTGATTTAGAAATACTTGGGAAGGGAAAAAGTGCGAAGAGGAGAGGGTGAAGTGGATACTAAATCTGTGAAGTAAAGGACATAACATATTTTTCTGTTACATAGAAAAAGCTCTGCTGTTAATTAAAAAAAATCAGTTTATAAATATTTGGTATTTTCAATGACACAGAGAAAAATATATAAGTCAAATTTTTTGACTGATGAAATGACAGAATTGGGCATGAAATGGATATTTCATATTTTGTTTTATTTATGATTCACTTATTCTGGTTTTGCTTCTTCAGCTTCACTTGAACTATAGAAACTCTAATAACATTCTGCAGTAGTGCTCCTGAAAGAGTCAATCTTTTGAGAGTTTTATTAGATACCTAGTCTGGACAGGAGAATAAATGGATAGGTAGGGGCAATATGGAACAGTTGGTTTTGTTGTAGATGCTGTTTCTTCTACCAGTTTTTACCTAAAAAGAAAGAGCAGAATTCTTTGTGCAATCAGAAGTTCTATCTATCTCTGTCTTTCTCTAGCAACCACCTTCTCTTTTTTGTCTCTTCCAAGTTGGTGATCAGTGAGTAGGAAGCGACTTGTCAAGATCTTTGTGATATTCGAGCTCTTGAAAGGCAGGAAAACAAAAGGAAGTAATACAGATCATGAAACGATAGACTTTTCAGTTCCTGGAAAAGTAAGAATGTGGGTTAGCAGAACTGTTACTTTGGACTTCCAGAGGGCAGGCTTTCGCCAGTTTAACACTCTCATGGGTGGCAGTTGTCCTGAAGGGCAAAGAAGTCCAGGTCTAGACATTATTCCATAAGAAAATTCTAAAGGTACAGAAACAGGCTTTCTCCATGTAACAAAAGATGAGTCAGAGGGAAAGAAGGCTGGCCTGGCTGAACTGAGTAGTTCTGTTTGGAACTCAGGGGGAAAAAAGCCGAAAAAAGGAGTGTATCTCCTTTTGCAGAAGAGACAGACAGCTCAGCAGTACTGCAAGAGTCTGTCAGGGGAAAATTAGAATTACCAAAGCCCACCCGGCACTTAATCTGGCTACTACCATAAAAGACTGCAAAAGCCATTTTATTAAAAATATATCAGCAACAAAAGGGGGTGGGGGGGATAATCGTTTATTGAATGCAAAGAGAAAAACAGGGACAAAAGATGAAAGGTTGAGGTACTTAATGCCTACTCTGCCTCAGTTTTTAATAGTAAGGCAAGTTTTCCTCACGGTATCTTGTTCCTAAAGCCTCCATAATGCAGGAGGGAATGGTTGGTGGCCTACTGATAAATACAAGTCTATGGGACTGGGTGGGATTCACCCAAGGGTACTGAAGGAGCTGACAGAAGAGATTTTCAAACTACTTTCAATCACTTAACAGCAGTGCTGACTAACTGTTGTGGTCCCAATTGACTGGAGTTTAGCAAATGTGACTGTACATCCACAAGAAAGATCAGAAGGAATATACAGGGAACTACAGGCTTGTCAGCCTGACTTTGGTGCCAGGGTAGGTCTTGGAGTAGATCATCTTGAGTGATGAAGTATCATGAGGTAGGTGCAGGAAAACCTGGGGATTAGGCCCAGACAACATCGGTTTATGGAAGGCAGATCCTATTTGATCAACCTGATCTCCTATGACCATGTGATCCGCTTACTCGGGTCACTGAGGAAAGGCTATGGATGTTGGCTACCTGGACTTCAGTAAAGCCTTTGATGCAATTTTTCAGTGTTCTTCTGCAGAAATGGACTGCTCATGGCTTGGACAGGTGCACTCTTTGCTGGGTTAAAAACTGGCTGGATGGCCAGACCCAGAGAGTGGTGAATGGAGTTGAATCTGGCTGACGGCGCGTCACCAGTGGGGTTCCCTAGGGCTCACTATTGAGGCCAGTCCTGTTTCATATTTTTTACCAATCTGTACAAAGGAATTGAATGTACCCTCAGTCATTTCGCAACTGTCACCAAACTAGGCAAGAGTGAAGTTTCTTTCCATTACCTCCTTGGTCACTGCATTTAGCCCATTTCCAATGAGTAAAATGGGAGAAATTAATATAATATTTCATTGTCTTTTTAAACCAGAAACCTTTGAAATTCAAACAGGGTTGTGTTCTCACAGTTTTCAAAGCACCCTTGTTTCATTTGAACTGTTCAGAATGTGGCTTCTGCCTGAACAACAGCAGTAAGAAAACCAACATAAAATCATTGTTTTCTGATCACGTCCCCAAGAATTAAATCATCAACTGCAATTAATTTACTATTTCTAAAATGAAAATATATTCCTAAACATTCTTTCTTTGTTTACTGGAAGAATTTTGAAAACATGAAAAATATATTTGTTTTTTCATCAGTAAAAAGAACACAAACATACTTAGCACATTATTGTACTATAAATTTATACTATTAGAATTGTATCTTCAGTTGATAATGCATTAGTTCAGTAACCAGAAACATCAGATAAATATATGTTGATAATAAAAATTAAAAAGTCAGGGAACTCACATTACACTCTTAAATTTTTCTGACCCTGCAATATTGAAGAAATTACTTTTGCAGTCCATTCAGGCTAAGATCAAGGAAACTGGGGGTCATTTTAAAAAAATGATAGTCCTCTTAGTCAACCACAACCTTCTCATTCATAAAGAGTAAATAATCTTTAATTATTTAATTACAGGTCATCTGTTTATATATAGGGAAAAAAAGTAGTATTGTATCTCTGATAGGCATATTCCAGCCTAATACTGTTAAGATCCAAAAGCTGTCCTATTCCTAGCTTCAACCAAGTTCAAAGGTTTTAAAACTCATAGCATAACTATAGTGACGGTTGCACAAGCACAAGTATTTTACAATTTGTGTGATGGCACAAGTGTGTGTTTCCTCATGCAACAGTAAACAGGTATGCAATCACCCGAGTGGAAATTGCCACAGTGAATCCAAATGTTGGGTTGAAATCCAGGGCTTTCACTCTAGTTTGTAAACACACATAACTGAAATTAAAAAAAAAAAAAAAGTGTTATTTACATTATAAACTCAGTGATTTATTCCAGTTTTTTATTTCATAAAATATATTTTAAGGTTATTCCCAAAATAGTGGGAAAAAACACAACAAAACATTACTGTGAATTTTGATGAAGACTCATATTTGTGCCAAACAGTGATAGACTATCACAATAATCACTAAGTTTTTCATAGTTGTAGTCTGTAATGTAAAAAAGCTGTAATTGATTTTTCAAGATAGGGAGGTAAAATCTTAGATCTTTTAAATAGAACCCTCAGTTTACCTGTGTTGCAATTTTGCCTGGAGTTTCTTTTTAAATGCAAATAGGTTGGTCCTAAATTGCTCCTTGCATGAAACTTACTATGATTTCCTATGTAATTTGTAAGACAATAACATAAGTGATTAATTAGTGCTTTCCAGCATGGTATGAAATGTTGAAAAGCAGTTTGTTTCATATGTAAAACAATGTACATTAGGATTCCATATTCAATAATCTTAGCAGTCTTAGAAAAACAGGGTAATGAACAGCTTTGCTTAGTATAGAGCTGGAAAAGACAAAGCTGCCAAGTGATGCCTCAGTTTTCAGAGTCCAAAGGCATTTAGACATAATTGAAAGTCCCTTCTTCAATTAAAAAAAAAATACAGTGAGAAAATCCCACCCATTCAATCTGCTCATACTGTACTTATCGCTCTTTTGAGAACAAAAGGAGTTGATGTATCTTTTCTGTATTTGACAAATATTTATTCTTATCTTAATTTTGTATATGTTAATGTGTACTTGTGGTGGTATGTGCCTTCCCCATTACCACCAGTGGGAATTGTGATGGCCACATCCAGCTTATTCTGGATTGGGGAACTGATGGCAATATGGTAGTCAAGGACTGCCTGGAAGGGTGACCCATTTGTCTTGCTGCTAAGTAAATATGGCTATAAATCGTCTTACTTCATAAATAGTGAACAGCCCAGGCCCCAATATGCTCACCTTATGACAGCCCACAGGATCTCCCCTTGAGTAGGAACAAGGTTACCTCTCAAGGTTACACCTTAAGGTTGAGATATTCCCTGCCACGACAGATTATTGGTAAGTGATTACTAGCATGTTAAACTTTGAAATTAGCTAAATTATATAAAAGTTTGATTGCACATATATAATTCTTTTGAGATAAACCATTATCAAATCTGGGATTAGTTGTGGAACAACTAGACTTCTCTGTGAGAAGGAGTTTAGAAAGCAGTGGAGTCCCTTCAGAGCCTCACAACTCTATGGGATGTTAACCTGACAGCTTGTTCGACCCTGTCTTCTTTGCAGTAACTAAATGAAATGCACCTTGGTATTGAATCTTGTTAAACCACTGTTGCACTTATATCAAACTTTGTTAATTCACTATATTAATAATAGCATATTGTTACTTGTCTCTTATGAATGAAGTGTGTAACTCCATCCACAACAATATATTACCTTTCCATTTTTGTGATCCACAGAAATTGTATAATTTTCCAATAGGTGACAAAACTGACAGTACATGGGTCTTTTAAATAGGGAGGAAGGTCCTCTATTGGACAAGTGCCTTTTGTGAAAACATCCCTCGGGAATACCTTGGACCAACCTTGAGAGGTAGTCAGGACAGACTGTAAATGAAGTTTCAGGTTTATTATTGTGATGTCAGGGGTTAAACATGCAGTTTCATCTCTGCCAACATCTTTTCATTGCATAAATAGCTCAGTTTGCAGGATTTGACATGTGAATGTATGTTTAGAAAGGTAATGAAAGCACTGTTTGTGTTAGCAGCAGAGATGGCAGTGGTGACAATTCCCATTGACAGGACCATGTTCTCCAACACAGGACATCCCTGCCGTAGCAAACAGTAGGAAACATCCTTAAAACACATCAGAGAGCAGGCGAAAATCAGCATGAGAACGTCCTGTTTTCTTACCCATTTCTGTGTAATTGGATTTGATATCTTTAGAACTCATTTTTTACTTTAGTAGACAGAACTCCCTTTTTCATTATTATATCAAAATATGGCTCCATAGTTAATTTTCCCCCCTAAATCTTTGGGTCTTAGGGACAACATCTTATCACACTTCAGAAAAGAGTCTGAACCTACTGAAAACTTTGGTGTTATTTTTTCCTATGATCCTACCATAGAAGTAGACCTCCTAAGTGTTCTGAGGGAAGTTGAAAGTGTGTATGTAAGATTTTGTTTCTCCTTGCCTCCTGTTAGCTCTATAAAAGCTGTGTCCTAAGCTTAACTGATATTTTCAGTATAGAATAAAGCAAAATAAAATATAATAGAAAATAAAAAGATACAAAACTAATATTTTTAAACTACATCATTAGCATAGCAAATCAATTACCTATTCTACTTTTCTCATGTGCAAAGAAAAGGATGCTTATCACCTTGTTGGTATGTTGGGAAGTTAACTAGAAGCTGTAGAGAAGTTGCCAAGTCAAGATTAGGCCTCCTGACCTTCAACCCCTACCTTAGGGTGAGGCAAGTAGCTTTCTGTAATGTGCCAAATAGCACTGAATATATAGGCAGACCTAACTACATTGGTTAGGATATACAAATAACCCTCAGATATTTCTGGAGAAGAACAAGGAATGGGGTATCACCCAGCAGTCTTATTTGGTTTTGTTCTTCCAGGGAAAATTGTTCCAGAAAATGCCAGACAATCCAACCCCAGACGGCTTTTGGGTCCCCTCCAGTTTGTGAAAAAGTCCTAGTTTGCCAAATAAAAACAGCACTAGGATAAATTGGATCAGATGATCAGTTTGGGTCTCTTTGCTATTCTATTCTATTCTATGAAGTACATAAACCCTCAGTTACCAAGGCTCAAGAAGTTGTGAGTGAAGGGAAGTCCAGGGTGTGAGATCCAGCTACAGAGGGGTTCCCAAGTTCATGAATGTGTGCACCTATCCCATGACCTGGAAGGCATCAACAGCCAACCAGGCAAGGAGACAGCAGTGACAGAAGCAAACAGGAGTTTGGCACATCAGTGAGGGGGCAGCTCAGGCAGGCAGGGTGAGTGGGAAGTGCTCCTCTCTGACCATCCAGAGAGAGCCAATAGAGGAAGCAAACAGACTCAGTACATGGTAAGGAAGAGAAAAGATATCCTTTCAGTTCCAATCTTATTAGCATACTAATTTAAGCTTCCTCGGTATGTTGACACACCCTAGAGCCAGAGTCACCGAACCAGCCTGACCTACTGACAGCAGATGCAGCTCTCTAGGTCACAGGTTGCCAGGACTGCCTGATGTCTATTCAGGAGGCTGGGCTGACAAACAGTTATTTTGCAGAAGGTGTGCTGTGCTTGAAGATCTGGGTTGTCAGGTGAAGGAGCTATAGGAAGAAGTGAGTAGGTTGCGTAGTATTTGGGTGAATGGGTAAGAGATTGACTGGTTATTTTCAAAGGCACTGCAGTGTCAAGACTCTCAGGAGTCTCAAACCTCCATTGTAGTGGACAAGCAGGTGGATTCCAAGCCCTTCATGCTCAAAGGACTATTCGTCAAGGGTCTGTTAAAGATGAAGGCTGGAAGCAGGTCACTGCACACCCTAGGAGGAAGGTTCCTTCTCAGAATTTGAAAAGTACGACTGGTACAGGTATTAGGCTTGGGAACTAGAAGGCCAGACAATGGACAAGGTAGGTGAAGATCCTTCTGGAGTAGTGGAGCCTCTTAAAACGATATGACCTGTACTCTGCATCAAGATCTCCATTTTTAAGAGAAAAAAGAAGGGTAGGTATAATAGGAGACTCCCTCCTAAAGGGAACTGAGGGCCTGATATGCAGCCCAGACCCAACTCACAGGGAAGCCTGCTGTCTCCCAGGGGTGCAGATAAGAGACATTACTGGAAAACTCTCCAGTCTATAAATGCCCTCTGATTACTAGCCACTATTGACTGCTCAAACTGCTGCCAACAAAATAACGAAGAGGAGTCCTAGGGTAATCTTCAGGCCCCTGGAAAAATTGGTAGAGAGATCAGGAGCACAGGTAATGATTTCCTTGATCTTTTTGGAAACAAGTAATAATACTACATAGGAATAAGGAGATCCATCAGGTCAATGAGTGGCTTCGAGGCTGGTAATGGGAAAAATTTTGGATTTTTTGACCATGGGATGATCTATTAGACACCTGGTCTACTGACACCTGACAGGATGCACCTTTCTCAGCAAAGGAAAAGCGTTCTAGTACAGGAACTACTGGGGCTTGTTGATAGAGCTTTAAACTGTCTTGGAAAGGAGAAGAGGACAAAACCAGGCTTGCCAGTGATGAGCAATGGGATGCTGTGCCAAAACTTGAAGAAAGGAGCACTGATGGGATCCCCAATCTGCTCCACAATGTATTGGCTACAACAAAACATACCTGGAATGTATGTTGTCTCCACCAATGCATGCAGCATGAGGAAAAAGGAGGTGGAGCTCAAAGCCTTATCCCAGTCCCAGAGATCTGACATCACAAGTGGAACCTGGTGGATTAGTCCTGTGAC
>WBMV01000520.1:24041-41319 GCA_013396655.1 Campylorhamphus procurvoides
GGTGTGACTCTTGGGGATAGTCCTGTGAAGGTCTAAGAGTTGGACTCAATGATTCTTGTGGATCCCTTCCAGCTGAGCGTATTTTGTGATTCTGTGATTCTAAGAGAAAGGACAGTGTCATTTGCCAGGGACAAACTCGGGAATGTCCCCTGGAAAGATATCAGTTACACAGGTAAATCCTTGAGGAGCAAAGTGATATTACTGACAACTCTTTCATAAAAGGGATTTTAGTCCAGCAAAAACTGAAATTGCCCAAGTTCAGAGACTGAAGGCAGTAACGTACAGAGAACTGAATAATCAGCACACTAGACTAATACTGCTTCTAAAAGTTTCAGACCTCTTTTGTTGTTGTTGTTGTTGTTTTTGCTGTTTTGTGTGGGTTTTTTGTTGTTTTTGTTTGGTGATTTGGTTTTGGTTTGTTTGTTTTTGTTTGTTTGTTTTTCTCTTGCATGTTTCTATAATGCTCTTTTGAAAGACTACTTTGAAGTTATACTTTGGGGTCCAAAAAATTGCATGGAGTCTGTAATCCCCTGGTGTCTAACTGGTAATGTCACTGACATTACCCACACACATAACTCAGCATTTATGCTGAATTCAGAGCCATCAGACTGAAGATCAGCCACCAACAACATGTACTCAATGCTAGAATATTAGTCCCAGTTATAAGTAGATGTTGCTTTATCTTTGCTGCTGTTCTTATTTCAAGGTTCTTGGAAGGTATTCAATTCCAGCAGTATGTCTTCCTGGGCAGTTTTATTTCCTTGATATTTCATCAATCTCTGATTGTTCATGTAGTGTACTTATCCAAACATCAAGACCTTATCAATGCTTAACTGCATTACTTGCACTAAGTAATATGCCTTCCCATAGTCTGCATTATCTTCTGAAAATAGCCTACTTATTTGTTTGGGGGAATTTTTGCATCTCTAAATGGCCCTTTGCTAAACATATTGCTCCTTATTTACATAGAATAACTGAATTTTCTGTGTGATTGACATAAAGAATAATGTAAACATTTGTTTTAAAAACTAAAAAGCTGTTCCAAACTTGCAAAGTAACACCATCAGCAGCACAAGAAAATCCACTTCATTAATCTCAATTTAAAACCAGAGGCCTTGCCCATACATCTTTTATATTTCAGGGATTTTCACCATTGCTATCATACCATTGCATATCATACTTAAAGAAATTAGAAAAAGTCAGAAGCTCAGCTTCCACCAGTGCCCCTTGTCAAATTACAGCTAATACAGCAGGCCTAAATATGTAATTCTGAATCAAGATTAGGTACATGAAATGCCTGTAGGCAGATCAGTCTTCAGAATGCCAAATCACTGTCTCAGACTCAAAGTTCAAAAATGCTGTGACAGTCAGAACAGATTGGAATAGAAGGAGCTTAAACTGTAGTTTAGAAAATCCACAAGACGAAATCAAGTAGATGATGCTGGAATCTGACTGTCATACAATTCAAAAGAAATGTTTAATAAGAACTGTTTTTGTGACACTGAAAATATTTCATGTTTTATTGTTAAAGAAAATATTACTTGCAAACAGAAGGGGCAGGAGCTGTAGCTCCCTAAAACCTCCTAAAGATCAATCATTAATTTGTGTTAAATATCTAAAAATCTAAAACATCATGAATATGTGACATGGTTTTAAAACATCTTTTTAATTTGCTTTCAAGATTTAACATTTGTTTATGCTTTTAAAGTGCTGTTATGATGAATGTGCTTCAGCTTATAGAATGTTTTTTGTTATATTCTTAATATTGATATATTATTGTTAATGGGCTAAGAGAAAGTCCTTAGCACACAGAGAGGGGAGTCTCAAAAATTGCCAGGTTCTAATACAATTACCTATGTTGGACAATATAGGTGAGACTGTAACTACACAGAAAGAGAGTCCTTCATGTGGACTTGAAAATAAGGCAGACAAGATGTTAGAGTCTTGCAGTGTATGCTTACCATAGCAATTTTTCTGTTAAAGAGCATTGTACAAGGACTTCTGAAACACAGATTTGTATTATATTTGACAACTGTTTTCTACTAACTCACATTTTCATTATGCAGAATAAATTTCTCTCTTCCTCAAGCAAGGCCCTCCCAAAGGTTAAGCTTTCTGCTCTGTCCACTCATCTCCTTTGTGTCATTTCCCCAAGAAATAAACACAAATAAAAACAAAAAATTACTAAGGCAGCTGTATGTAACCAATGTAATCATAGCTCAGAAGAAATCCACATCCTGAATGTATGACAGGGAAATTCCTTCAGTGGTGAAGATTTCTGACTGAAGCTGCCTGTTGCATTGCAGTGGCTTGCATCACTCAGTAAGTGAAACAGCCCAGCAACTTTACTTGCTTTAAGCTTTGCATGGCTGCCCAGCACACAAATGAATGCCTGAATGACAAGGATCTTCACAAAGAAATATATAAAAATACAAATGTCAGTTTTAGTACACAGAAGGACCCACAGCAAGTGGAAAATGGATGACCTGTATCTCTCAGCAGTAGTAAATATGAAAACAGAGGCTTGAAAAAGAAACATCCAAAAACCCCAAAGCAAAACAAAACTCAAAATACCTGAATGCAGTAAGTTGTCTTTGGGCAAGGAAAGGCAAGAGGTTCCTGCTACAGCTGTGCTGGGACAAGGGCACACAGGGTTTGTTCAAAGATGAGTGGGATTCTGGTGTCTGGGTGAGAACTTAGGCTTCCTCCTCCTTCGTTTGTAGTATGGGAGGTACATATATCCACATGACAAGCTGGACCCTCTCATGCATGTATCTTCATGAGCTTCACCACTGCATCCATTTTCCCCAGATAAGAGTTAGTGAAGAGTTCAAACAAAAATGGTCACAGATTCTAATCACATTGTACTATCTAGAAACAAATACTGCCAATTAGTGAGAACCTTGTAGTATTTAAGGTTACATTAATATAATTTCCATTATTTGAGTGATAGACATGCCTTAATCCTTTATCCCTTTAGAATTGTGAGAAAAAACAGAAAAAGTATGGAAAGCAATTTCTGGAGTTTTTGTGTTTCTGGAAGTGACTCACCGTTATTTTTAAGTATCCTGGAACAACTTCATAGCTATGCTGATGTACAGTGATATCTGAATGGGATTTTAAGTCATATCCACAATATTAAATCATGTTTGGAAACAGTTGCCTCACTTCAGCTGAGAATAGATACTGGGAACAACTAAGAAGCAAAATCCAGGGTAAATCCTCATTGTAGAAGTTAACAATAAATTTTAACACAGACTAATTTGAAGGGAACTAGTAATAGTCACACTTCTGTTTTGGGGGATTTTTTGGATGAAAGACGGATAAGTTTTTTATTTGTTAGATTATTGATTTTAACAGGTAAAATTCAACACAAAATTAATGTAATTCTTGAGAGTGACTTGTTTAGAAGTCTTCATAGAGCATCTGCTCAAAATTAGTCACAACACAGTATAAAGTAAAATTGTAACATGAGATGAGAGCTTAAAACAACAGTTATTTTCTAATAACTGTCAAAGACTTTATAGTTTGTCTTATTCCCTGCATGCATAACCATGCTTGTTCTGTATTGTAATGGTCACAAAAGGAATACAGTGTTCTTACTCCCAAGTAAATATTTAATGTATTTGTCATTGCTACCTACTGGCTGAATCAGAAACTGTTGTATAGAAAAAGGTTTTCTCTTTTCTATTAATCAATTACAAAATCATACACAAGATCGACAATTTACTTTGAACTACTCCTACAACTTTTTTTCTTTACTTTCTGGTCTTTTAGGAAGTCTCTGATCTCTTGCTTGGCAGCTACTTGATATACTGTCAAAGCAAAAGTAAAAACCAAAGAAGGACTAAACTAATTAATTAAAAACAAACACATCTGACATATTCAGTTATTAAAAAAAAAAACAACTTTACTAGTAAGTTACATTCTGTATTTCACCTTCAGAAAATTACATTCTGAGCTATCACGACATACATTGACTTGAATATCCAGTGTCATGCAAGTTATTGTACTACAAACTCAGCAGCTACTATAGGTACAAGAGTGGTGGAAAACTGGTAACAACACTATAGATATGGTTGTGTGCAAACCAGAATAAATGTGTTGAGCTGTTCGGACAAGAATAAACTCCTTGCTTTGAAAGGCAACTTTTATTTTTAGTAGTATACTAAGACCTCCACCTTTCACTGTCAGAAGTGACTGACATGTTTTGCTAGAATTTGCAAATTCAGTTGTTCTTTCAAGATTTCCCAACAGAATTTAAGCTCTAGATAGTGCCCTTCCTTTGTCCATGTTATTCACATCAATTGTCCAAAAAACCCAAACTGAATGAGGAGTGGTTCTGTTTCGTGCCATGAACCTAAGTGCCTGTGCTGTTAGCCTCTTGATGCCTTCATGAATACAATACATACTCATTTTATACTACTCTGAAGGACTGCTGTGCAGACTCACACTGTTTCAGACACTTTATAAAAAACACACAAAACTAATCATTAAATCTTATGCTCATAAGGTCATCAAAGCCTGTAAGACACAAAAGACTGGATTCACTGTAGTGCAGACATGACCTTCCCACCACTCAGCTTCACAGTCAGAAAAATACTAAGTACTGTTCTACTTAGAGATGTAGATTTAATTAATGTGTTCCACTTTCCTATGAGTAGTATGAGGATTAAATTTCCTAACCTCAGAGGCTTTATGTGAAGATATACTAATTTCAGGTCATCAAATATTTCAATACTATTTGAGTGTCCTTCTTTATTAAAGAATTTAGAACTCCCAAATTTAGTGTTTGTCTTGGATAACATCACTGATTCAGAAAATGTTCCTTTGCTAATTTATTTAACAAGAATACTTGTGCATCATAATTGCAAGCACATCAACTAGTTTATGCAAATTCATTTGTGTTCAGGTGAACACAGATAACATCTGACCAATTCTATTCTGAAACACTGACTCTGCTATAACACTCACACTAATATAAGCAAAAGCCTTTTTTTCCAGAATATGTAGGTTTTTGTAAATGTTTAACAAAATGAGTGGAAGAATAACGAAGACTAGATAAGAAGTTGCTTCAAGCATGTTGGTCTATGAATTAGAAGACAGGAGACTGAAGTATAAGCATCAAAATTGAGGTAATGTTGCTGTAGAGAGCTTAGAAAATATCAGAGAAGCTTGGGTTTAAAGCAAGAAAAATAAATGAAGCAATACATGAATTTAAGAATAAAGAGAAAGGAAAAAAAAGATAAACTAAGGATCTGAATAAACTAAAGAGATGTTTCATTAAACGCATCATTTGTGCACAATTCTAAAACAGAAGGTGTCATACGGAAAACAGTTTTGCTCATTCACAATCATAAAGAAAAGTAGTTTTCTAGGAGAGGAAAACCAGAGGTAATCTTTAAGTATTTTATCTTTATTACTTTTATAATTAAATTATAAAAGTAACCCTTGTTACTTTTATAATTTAATTTTCCTTAACATTACTTTTTTTTTTTTAATTCAATACCTACATGCAGAATATAATTTGTGTATATGAAAGGGACTCTGTCTTTTAAGAGCAGCTCTAAGAAGACATTTAAGGAAACCAAATATATTAGCTCAGGAAACTGTGAATTTTCCATCCTTGGAGACATTCAACACCCTGCTGGATGCAACTGTTCTCAAACTGCTATAAGAAACCGTTCTTAAGCCCTGGTGTTGAACTAGAGACCTCTAGGAGTGCCTGCCAATCTTGCCGATTTTGTGATTCTACCAAATGTAGAAAGCAGGATAAAAATATTTTGCCAGACAGTCACAAATTTTATGTTTCATGTGTGTCTTTATAAATAAGTTTAATGTAAATACATAGGGGAGAGCTGTTCTAACATAAAAACAAATCATAAGGATGTGAACAAGTTGATATCTGAAAGATACAAGTTCTTCTCAAAATAAGCTTAGTTTTTCGTGCTTGACGTCTGAGAATTACTTATTCCTACAGTGCTACACATTGAAGCATTGAAAAAAAAATCCCAAAAATAACCCAAAGAAGAAAAAATTCTCAGCTTACAAAGTTACGGCATTTTGAGTAGAGAGCAGTACAATTTGTTTTTATACAATTTGCTGGCATAGGTAGATTATTTCAAATAGATTAAATTCCTTTGCAGATGTATATTAATTTAACTATTAAAAGTAATGAAATAAGAAAAAAATCAGATAAATTTTTATTTGCAGTGAAAATTAAGCAGCATATTCACATTCATATCAAGAAAGTCTCCCAAAACAGACACCTCTCTATATTTTGGTGATAATAAAAATTAATGCAAAATTAGTGAATCCACAGATGCTGAGATTTTGGGACTGGAAAACAAAAAGTCTAAATCATTTTTCAGTGATGGATGTTAATTACAAGTGGTATAGGTTGCTTTTTTATTTTGTGGTGATAGTCATCTAGCAAAGGGCCACAGAGATGTGAGCTACTGTTTATACCATAGCATAGTAAAATTCACTGTGAGTTTTCAGTCCACTTTATTAATTCCAAAATCTTATTTTGAGTTCATTCTCAAGAATGATGATTCATACCTTAATATGAGAAGCCCTCTCATTATTTTGAACTGGTTGTTTTTAAGAATGTCAGAAGGAAACTTTCTCATATCTTTCAATGTATAATTAAGGAGACCATAATATCTTAACTCAGACATTTTCCAAGGAAGAGTGTAGCCCACTGTTCCATAAAATGTAGCCCATTTCCATAAAATGATTATGGAAAAAGCAGATGTTGCATGAAATATAATTTACTGTATGTGTAGAATGAAGTCATGTTTTAATGCAAGGCTTTTATCTCCCTTTGGATTATCCTGTTTTCCTTACAAATGTATTCTCTTTTTTGGAGTGATACTTTTTCTTAAAACTTGGTCCTAACTTTCTAGATTGAAATCCAGTATTTGCTTTGAATGTCTTCAGTGTGGGTGCTTCAGGATCTAGGTTCTTTCAACAAAATACCTGGATGTTTCAACATTATGATTGCAAAACAGAGATTCAGCTTTCCAGGAGTCCAAGAATAGGGTAAAACAAAGGTTGATCCAAGTACTCCTCCCAAAATATTTTATTTTAAAAAATGAATTTTTGATTGGTATATCTTGCCTTCCACAAATGTTGCAATTCAGAAATATTCCTATTTACATTTTGAAAAGTATAAACCTCAGTCTTAGATGTGCCATTATCTAAAAAAAAGTTTAAACAAGTTCATGCAAGATTGGATGCAGACAATATTTGAAGTCAGACGTAAGGAATTACTTCAGAAAGAGAGGAGGCTCAAGGGGTACTAGGAATCATGGAGAAAGGCAGAAAGCAACACTCATTTATGATATTTAATGTCTTCCTTGTGCAGCCTGAACTACTGAATAATACACTAGTACTGATATTTTACACTATTTATAAAAAATTGGTAACATATGTTAAAGTTGCAGACCACTTTCTTTCAAAATCAGAGGGCATCTTTTTCCTTTTTCAGTGCTCCTGCAGTAGCAAGATCAAAGAGATTTCATGATACCTTTGGAGATACTAGGTTTAAGCATCTGCATTGATACATTTGAATAAGCTGGCCTTTTTTTGTTGGCCTTTTCTTGGAATGGTTCTGAAGACCAAATAGCTCTTGTACAAATGCTCACAGGAAACAAAGACTGAAGATGAAAGAAAACCCATAGTTTCTATTTTAAAGAACATTTTTGGAAACCTGCTTTTCAGATTATATTAGATTAGATTATTTTAAAGGAAATTACAGATTAAAGGTAGAACTATATGACACAGATAAAAAGAGATTGCTTGTGCCTAAGTTTGTCTAAGTACAAAACAGGCACATTCCTTCTAGAAACCAAGACAAAACTATTGCTGGCAGAAGGTTGGGTTTTAAGACCACACTTGAGAAGCTATTTTGTCTGCAAAGCTGAAAACTGCAAGTGACTTTTTAATAGAATTTTGTTTTGTTTGAACTCTGTTGGATTTTTATGATGACAGTCAGAGATTTGATGACAAGACAGAGTAAGCCAGAACTTTAAGTAAACTATGATGTGTAGCCATGAATTCAATGCATTTATACAAGTGAACGTGAATAAAGGTAAAAGAGAATGATGATGGCTGAAGCATAGAAGGGCAGGGGTAGCCTTGTCAATGGAATGAGGACAAATTGAGAAACAAGGCAGAAGGAACAAGACTTAAAGTAAACTGGGATCAAGTTGCAAGCATTGGATTAGCTAACAAAAAAGTATTGAACAGGTTAGAGGGCAGAAAAAAAGTTATCATGCAGTATGGCAAAAGATTTTTTGCTCTGTCTGTATTTCAAAAGACAAGGGTAAATAAAAAGAGATCATAAGGACTATTTGCAGTAAAATGTACTGTTAAGAGAAAAATAGTCAGGAAAAGTCCGATTTTCCTAGAAATTCTTAAAAACTTTGCCCTTCAGGAAAACTCACCTGCAGGAATAACAGAACCCTCTGTTTTTTAACAAGATTGGAAGTAATGTGAATTTTGGAATTTGTCAAAGTAGTTTTGCACTGCTTTATCTCAAATGTCCTTCAGCTGATAAAGGACAGTGATAATGATAATGGTACTGTCATTTCACATCCAGATCTGAAAGTGTGATAACAGAACTTCACCTTAATAAGGGCTTAGTAGACTGTAGCATTTTCTGTAAGGATTCAGATGCATCAATTCTGCCTTTAATAATATCTCAATATAACTACAAATAGAAAGTGAGGATTGAGGGAGTTCTAATTTTCATCATCAGTTTGTTCTTTTCCATGCACCATTCCTATGTCAGTTCAAGCCGACACCTGGAAAGAAACAAGATTCACAAGTTTTTTAAATGGTGTTGTCACAGGCCATATGTAGGACCTTGACAAATAGACCATTTTCCCCTCTTTATTGCTGTTTGCCATGTTGCATTTGGCCTGTGTTCTGCATGATATCATGCAGCGTCATATTATAATCTTTTCTTTATACAGAAGTAAGAGCGGACCCTGGCTCCTTCTGCTTGTTAGGATACCTTTGGAGACCCCCACAATCACTGAAATTTTTTTAGTAGCTTTTAGAGTTCTCTGAAGCAACCAGCATACCACACTATGGCAATAACTGCACCACCTAAGGAAACTAGTTTTTTCAATTACTTATTACTATGCATCTGCAGAGACTCCTCCTGCTAACTTCTGCCACTTCTAAATTTCTGAAATTCCTGTGCAATTCTGAACTGCTCTGGAGTCATAAACAATATTATTTTTAAAAAATAAGTGAAGGTAACTTTCCTTGAGGTAGACTGGAAAACACTCATCAGATCTGAGGTTTGGGTGTTTGCCTTACAGTGAAAAAAAAAAAAAAAAAAAAAAGCAGCTTTTTAGGGGGGTACTGCTATCAGATCAGGAAAATTACACCTGCTGTAATGGTTGCAAAATGTGTTGTAGACCAATGATTCAGATAGATCTATGGTGACTTTAAAGTGAATTATTAATCACTTGTTAAATAAAAGGTTTAATTTAAAAATTAGCATAAAATTTAATAAAATTGCACATTTAATTAACAGCAAGAAAAATAGATGTATTTTAGCTTAGAAAATAATAAATATTATTTTTCCAAGGTTAACTTGGAAAAATCACTTTTTAATTGAAGGTAATGTGCTGATTTGAGCAATAACTTAGATTTTTTGAAAATACATTATAACAGTTGAGAAATAAATCAATTTTTGACTAAGCTATCATCCTTACCATACCCTTCTACCCCTTACTCCCACTGGAGATGTCTGTGGTTTATTCAAAGTAATCAATTTTTTCTCTAGACATTCAATGTAAACATCTTATGTTCAAGTGCTGTAGTACTACTATCAGCCATGATATTCATCATTTTCACACAGAGGAAACAGTTATTGATAAAATTAAGAGTTAGAAAAAGAAAAAAGTCTTTCAATGAACTTAAAAATTCTGTTCAGCTTTCTTGCTGTAATATCAATTCCAAGACAGATAAGTAAATTAAACGTGTCATAGCTCTTGCTTTGAGGGAGTTGGCAGTTGACCTAAAACAGACTCACTTATGGAGCGATGTGTCATTTTGAAAGTTGGGCTATTCTGACTAATCATTGAAGTAAAGGGAAGTAAAGTTTCAGGCATTGAAAGGTCTTTCCAAAGACTTATTTCATTAATAACTTGACATACAAGTCACTCCTCGAAACTTCAGGTAACTTTCCTATGGGTATATTGCCTAAAATTCAGGATAAAACTTTTGAGGAAATATTAGTGTGGGTAAAGTAGAGAGTAGTTCTTTACTGAAAAGCTTTTCAGGTTCACAAAGTATATAGACACATGTGCTGCATAGAGGTGCTTGCTAATTTTACAACACTACTTAATTACCGTAATTAAAGGTTGCATCCAACCCAAGAATCATTCATCCTCATGCCACCTTTGTGCCAACCCCACAACCTCCTTCAGGTCTGCCCCTTGGCACACCTCCCTAGAATTGAGTCAGGTCTTAAGACTCCTTACTTCTTCACCATCATCATCTTCACATCACATTCCCTCCTTGGAGCTTCTCCAAGCTCCCTCAGTCTTCTCTCTTGTTTTGACTACAACATGTATTGCTACTCTAGTCTTGATACATGAGTCCCAAGCAAGATGTTCTAGTGCTATCTTAACCTTAACAAATAAATTCAGGTATTAGTACAGAGATAGAAACTGCTAGTTGCTACATTAAATATGAGAAGATATACAACTATATAAAAATTTACAAATATAGAAATATATAAAAATATATACANNNNCATATATGCAAATATATAAAGTCCTAAGGCATCAGTGTTTTCTGCATTTGTTAAGGAGAAGGCACACCATTCTTCTTTGCCTTCTTGTTTCTCCTCCTCTTAATAGTCTTTCCAAGAGGCCAAAGCAATCAGAAATTGAATGACCCTAGCCCTTGAAAGTAGTTTAGTTGTGAAAGCACAGGAATAGATCTACTCTCTTTTTGTAGACACCTGCTCTTACTTGGACCTCTGCTCAAAAAAAGCAGATGTCCCTGACAGAGAATGGGGCTGGAAGGTAAGTAATTGTTAAAAAATAAGTATGCATAAATCATCTTTTAGGTTCTTACATGAAGAAGAGAAGAGAAAGCTTTGAAACACAGAAGATCATTTGGTGAAAATAACATGGAAATGGAATAATTTTCTTCACTTAGACTGTGATTACTTAAAGGTTCAGATAGTCAGGATAACGTTGTATGCTTATGCAAATTAAACCTTCTTTAGAGTTTCATTCACAATTAATTTTTCATTTGAAAACCTTCTCAACGCTCTACTGAACATAGTAATTAATAGTAGCAAAATCCGATGACATAAACCTAGTCTTTTTATTATTTCTCAGGGAAGAACTTGGAGGATTTGTGGATTTGTGAGGTTTCATGTGTCTAATCTTTTTTATTTGTGTCTCTGTTATGTCTTGTGTAAATCCTTAATGTTAGTACAAGTCCTGTTTAAAATTATTAAAAGAAAGAAAAAAAGTTTATGAGACCTTTAAACATATTATTTTTTCCTTTATCCTAAATGTGCAATATTCAACATCACATATGGAAATACATGGTAATTTCATGAAATTAATTTTTTATATACATGACCCTTTGGAGATTTGTTATTTTGATAGTAAGACTGGTTAAAATTATTGTGAGTGAGCCATAGTTTTTTTTGCTCTTTTACTTTATATAAATTCATATTTCCATAGGAAGCGTAAAATAAAGAACGGTACTAGTATTCAAATCACCTTATAAGAACTGTTGTCAGCATCTCACTATTATTATTGTGTCAGCCTAACAGAACAAATTGCATATCTTTAGATTTAAATAACACACAGACGCACGCACTAAAATTCAGGAATCACAGATATTGTTCTTTCTTTTCTATAAAAGCAATCTTCACAACAATTACTTGTCTCTTGTGGTCAGAACAAAGAGAGAGGGAAGAAAAATTACAAGATCGTAGAATATACTGAGATGGAATGAACTCATCAGTATAACTGAATCCATCCCCCAGCCCTGCACAAGACACCCCAAGGATCACCCCATGTGCCTGAGAAGTCAAGAGCTTTTTGAACTCAAAGCTTTTCTCTGGGGAAAAAAGTCTTTTCCTGATATACAGCCTAAGCCTTCCCTGACACAGTTTCATGTTGTTTCCTTGAGTTCTGTCACTGGTCTTGAGAGTGAAGTGGTCAATTCCTGCTCCTCCTCTTAGCCTTGTGAGAAAGTTTTAACTGCAATGAGGTCTCCCCTCAATTTCTACTCCAGGATGAACAGACCAAGTCTCCCCAGTTGCTCCTCATACAGCTTCCCCTCAAGGCCCTTTACCACCTTTGTTGCCCATCTTTGGATGCTCTCTGATAGCTTAATGTTTCTTTTATATTGTAGAATCCAAAACTGCACACAGGACTCAAGGTGAGACTGCACCAGCTCAGAGCAGAGTTGGACAATTGCCTCCCTTGACCGACTGATAATGCTATGCCCTCTGTTACAATCTGCTTAAACATTGCAGAAAGAGCTTTATATTCAAATAGTCCCCTGAGCAAAATTAAGTGTCATACAAGTTATCTGTTGATACCAAAACTTGATTTTTATTAATTGTTAAGAGATGTAAAGAGAATAAACAATAAAAAGTTGGAAAAAGGTAAGATTACTTTTAGAAGCAGAGATAAGTTACCACCAAAAACTACTTTTTTGCTGAGATGGGGTATAAGGGGAGGGGCAGAGAAGAGAAGCAGTTTGTGTCATTTTTTCTCTGTCTCTCTGCATCTCTGATGTTACCTTTTTAGCTGTGGAGCCTCTTAGCCACTTTAGTACTCTGGAATATAACTAAGAGGTGTGGGTTTGTCTCTCATGACACGTGAACTGTGTCACTGGCCAAACTGTCCTGATTCAGCAGCGCTTTTTGACCCTCAAAAATATAGTAAGGGTAGAAGGATAAGATATAACTCACACATGTGGTGTGATGGGTCTCAACTCTCTCCAGGCTGGCAGAGTTTCAGTCTCTGGTGGCAGAAAGGCAGCAGTCAGTAGAAAGAAAAGGTGAGAAGCTGAGGGACAGGTGGGGAGAGATTCTTGGCTATTACAACCAGTTACCTCTGTGTTTCCTCACTCCTGATTTTCCAGTCTCTTTTTTAACTTTTATAGTGTTCAAAAGAGACTGTACATGATTTCTTTGCATGTAGTCTTATTCAGGTGTTTTAAGAGATAACAATTGCAAGATCTTCAGGCACGAAAAGTCTAGCAGGAATCTCCTGTGAAAAATTCTGGCAAAAAGCTGACAGATAGGCAGAAACAATGGTGAAATATTATTTATGGCATGTCTGTGTGTCACACCCTCTTAAAACCATTTACCAGGCACTGAAGTGAGACTGACAGGCCTGTAGTTTCTGGACTCCTCCTTCTTGCTCTTCTTGAAAATCAGGACAGTGTTCAGCAGATTCCAGTCAGCCGGGAACTCTCTGGAAGAATACTTGCAAATTATCAAGAGAGGTTGTGTGATGACATCAGCTATCTCTCAGAGAATTCTTAGATGAATTCCATCCAGCTTCATATATTTAGAGGGATCCAGCTGGAGCAGCAGATCCCCCACAAGTTCAGGGTCAAGTGGGAGTTTATAATTCTCCTCAAGGTCCTCCTGCTCAGGGCACTGCCTTCCTCAGTATTGTCCCACGTTTTTACTGATAATTCAAACATCTCTAGTAGTTTGTGGGGAATGGATGGAGTGGCATGTTTTTACTGCATTTTATGATTTGCTTTTCTGTCTATGTGTAGAAACACATACTTTCTACTTATTAGTCCCCCAGAAAAAATGAACCAGTAGTACCTATGTTACAGACTGATGATCCATGAAAAAAACAAACCTCATCAATGGTCCTTTTTCACTATGGAAGTTTTGCTTAAAAAGTAAAATTAATGTTTTATTGAGTACTTTAAGAAAGGATGCGTATTTCTTTAACAGATATTTTCAACATAAGAAGGGAAATGTAAATTTCATAAAAGCTANATTGTTCTTTCTTTTCTATAAAAGCAATCTTCACAACAATTACTTGTCTCTTGTGGTCAGAACAAAGAGAGAGGGAAGAAAAATTACAAGATCGTAGAATATACTGAGATGGAATGAACTCATCAGTATAACTGAATCCATCCCCCAGCCCTGCACAAGACACCCCAAGGATCACCCCATGTGCCTGAGAAGTCAAGAGCTTTTTGAACTCAAAGCTTTTCTCTGGGGAAAAAAGTCTTTTCCTGATATACAGCCTAAGCCTTCCCTGACACAGTTTCATGTTGTTTCCTTGAGTTCTGTCACTGGTCTTGAGAGTGAAGTGGTCAATTCCTGCTCCTCCTCTTAGCCTTGTGAGAAAGTTTTAACTGCAATGAGGTCTCCCCTCAATTTCTACTCCAGGATGAACAGACCAAGTCTCCCCAGTTGCTCCTCATACAGCTTCCCCTCAAGGCCCTTTACCACCTTTGTTGCCCATCTTTGGATGCTCTCTGATAGCTTAATGTTTCTTTTATATTGTAGAATCCAAAACTGCACACAGGACTCAAGGTGAGACTGCACCAGCTCAGAGCAGAGTTGGACAATTGCCTCCCTTGACCGACTGATAATGCTATGCCCTCTGTTACAATCTGCTTAAACATTGCAGAAAGAGCTTTATATTCAAATAGTCCCCTGAGCAAAATTAAGTGTCATACAAGTTATCTGTTGATACCAAAACTTGATTTTTATTAATTGTTAAGAGATGTAAAGAGAATAAACAATAAAAAGTTGGAAAAAGGTAAGATTACTTTTAGAAGCAGAGATAAGTTACCACCAAAAACTACTTTTTTGCTGAGATGGGGTATAAGGGGAGGGGCAGAGAAGAGAAGCAGTTTGTGTCATTTTTTCTCTGTCTCTCTGCATCTCTGATGTTACCTTTTTAGCTGTGGAGCCTCTTAGCCACTTTAGTACTCTGGAATATAACTAAGAGGTGTGGGTTTGTCTCTCATGACACGTGAACTGTGTCACTGGCCAAACTGTCCTGATTCAGCAGCGCTTTTTGACCCTCAAAAATATAGTAAGGGTAGAAGGATAAGATATAACTCACACATGTGGTGTGATGGGTCTCAACTCTCTCCAGGCTGGCAGAGTTTCAGTCTCTGGTGGCAGAAAGGCAGCAGTCAGTAGAAAGAAAAGGTGAGAAGCTGAGGGACAGGTGGGGAGAGATTCTTGGCTATTACAACCAGTTACCTCTGTGTTTCCTCACTCCTGATTTTCCAGTCTCTTTTTTAACTTTTATAGTGTTCAAAAGAGACTGTACATGATTTCTTTGCATGTAGTCTTATTCAGGTGTTTTAAGAGATAACAATTGCAAGATCTTCAGGCACGAAAAGTCTAGCAGGAATCTCCTGTGAAAAATTCTGGCAAAAAGCTGACAGATAGGCAGAAACAATGGTGAAATATTATTTATGGCATGTCTGTGTGTCACACCCTCTTAAAACCATTTACCAGGCACTGAAGTGAGACTGACAGGCCTGTAGTTTCTGGACTCCTCCTTCTTGCTCTTCTTGAAAATCAGGACAGTGTTCAGCAGATTCCAGTCAGCCGGGAACTCTCTGGAAGAATACTTGCAAATTATCAAGAGAGGTTGTGTGATGACATCAGCTATCTCTCAGAGAATTCTTAGATGAATTCCATCCAGCTTCATATATTTAGAGGGATCCAGCTGGAGCAGCAGATCCCCCACAAGTTCAGGGTCAAGTGGGAGTTTATAATTCTCCTCAAGGTCCTCCTGCTCAGGGCACTGCCTTCCTCAGTATTGTCCCACGTTTTTACTGATAATTCAAACATCTCTAGTAGTTTGTGGGGAATGGATGGAGTGGCATGTTTTTACTGCATTTTATGATTTGCTTTTCTGTCTATGTGTAGAAACACATACTTTCTACTTATTAGTCCCCCAGAAAAAATGAACCAGTAGTACCTATGTTACAGACTGATGATCCATGAAAAAAACAAACCTCATCAATGGTCCTTTTTCACTATGGAAGTTTTGCTTAAAAAGTAAAATTAATGTTTTATTGAGTACTTTAAGAAAGGATGCGTATTTCTTTAACAGATATTTTCAACATAAGAAGGGAAATGTAAATTTCATAAAAGCTATACAAAGGTGGGAACAAAGATAACTTTGTAAAGAGCCCTGAACTATTATCTTCTCACATAAAAGGTTACATTCTAATCCCAAGGTAAATGGTCTGTTGCAGTTCAGGCAGATTTACACCAGTCTATCTGAGATAGGATCTCTTCATATGTGTTTATCCCAGAAAAAATGTCCTTTTTTTTGTGTTCATCCATCAAAAGATCAATCTGTGGGAAAGATTATTCTATGAAGCGGAGTAAGCCAACAGATCTGAACTTCTCTATCAGTCTTACTGCATATCATAACAATTACTCTTGCTGTCATGAAAAATAAAATCTGATATCCTTTGAGTCCATATGTCAAATGTAGTCTTCTGAAATATAATACAAGCTGCAGACTTAAAAACAGAATGCAGGTTGTAATTTGCAGCCACTGCTGGGATGTGTAGGCATCCGACTTCTAATATTCACAGGAAGCAGGAAAGTGGTAGAAACACACCATGCATTACTGCAAAAAGATGGATCTCAAGCGGGGATGAGAGAGAGCATATTATCTTGCATGCTTTAATCATATGCACTAAACAAGGAGATGTAACCACCTGTTTGATATTTTCCACTGTCAGGACTCACATAGTTGATTCTTAAACATGTCTTGTTGCCACAGTCAACTCCTTCACTGGTTTAGTTGCCTCTACCTATTTCTTCTGCCAGAAAGATTTTAAGAATCTGAGTTGAAGGGTTTATAACATTGGAAAACTACTAAATATTTCCATGTTTAACATCTCTTAACTTAGGCCTTTCCTTTTCCTCATAGAAGAACAACATAAATCATAACACAGGTTAGTTGGAGCAGTAGAAATGCACATCAGCCCTTTTATTTCTTTTATTTCCTTTTTTTTGGGGGGTAGGGCGGGGTTGACATAAGAAAGTGGAAGCTGGTGCTCAAAACATATTGAAAGGAAAAGTGAATATCTCTTGCTAGATACAAGAAGTTTTCATCTTTCTGTTTCATTCTCTGCAAGTATGGATTCATTAAAGCTTTGTTTTCCAGC
Organism: Campylorhamphus procurvoides; assembly: GCA_013396655.1. Taxonomy (NCBI): domain Eukaryota; kingdom Metazoa; phylum Chordata; class Aves; order Passeriformes; family Dendrocolaptidae; genus Campylorhamphus; species Campylorhamphus procurvoides. The sequence goes on from WBMV01000520.1 coordinate 41,232, forward strand.
TCTTAAGTAAAGGGTTTGGTCTAGTGGAGGTGAACAGTTTGAGCAAAGAAGCTCTACAATACTTTGGTGGGGGGGGGGGGGGGGGGGG
>WBMV01000526.1:0-63467 GCA_013396655.1 Campylorhamphus procurvoides
CAGACACCAAACTTGGTTAAACATCACTTGCTACACAGTCAAAACACATGTATTCTATTTTGCATTGCAATAATACTCATAAATTTTACATTTGTAAAAAGCTGTGGCATTGAAAATATTAATCTAACTTGAATCACCAGCATAGTGTAAGGCAAGATGTGTTATTTCAGTCTTACCCCAGTAACTGGAACACGCTGCCTTATCAGATTGACACAGGGATTGCAAACCTCGTTAGGCACACAGCCCATTCCAGTTTGGATTCCTCAAAAAATCAGTTGCTTTAGAAGAACTAACACAAATCCTGCAATGGCAAACACTGGATAACACCCACATTCCCTCAGAGTTACAGAATGATCTAAGCCTTTAAGTAAAAGGCTTTGGTTTGTTCATCTTTCAATTTTGCTGCATTCGCTGCTTCATGAATTTCAATTCTCTGCTTTTTCCCTTAATATGTGTAATAAAAACGTTTCAACCTTGGTTTTATGACCTTGTTTTTAGTAAAGGTCATAAAAGACAATGGTGTAAGACTGCACACAACTTGAGAAATCATTTGATTACAAAACTTAATTAATATGGAACTGGCACATCCAAAGCTGACAGGAAACAAATGCAGATGATTATAATTTCCATGCCTTCCTACACAGCATGGATAATTCAGTGACACAAAGCTCTTCAGTCAATGTTTTCAGGGTATCTTTCATGAGTTCTAAACATTAACCCCAGGCCACTCCAGACACACCACCAGGAAAAACAGAGGCAAGGCAGGAGGTGAAGCAGTTAAAGCTGTTCTGTTGGTAATTTATCATGGAAACCAATAAATTACAGCGAAGCTGAATTTCAACAGAAGAGCTTGAAATTGGGAGACTAATAACTGGATTTGTCCCAGAGCAAAACAGATTTTTATTACCAAGTACTAACTTTCCAGTGCCAAAGGGTGGGGCTGCACAGCCTGATTCCTGCAGCCACACATTTGCCAGCACAGTTGGATTTCTGAGCTCGGCCCTGTTGCAGCCCCTGTTGGTACCCAAGGCTTACATGTGTGTGAACTACAGGCTAACTCTGGGAGAAGAGTGTAAGGGAAATGTGAATGGAAATATAAATGGAAGCATAAAATTATTCCATGGCTTTACAAAACAGAAACCCTCCAGACCTCAGGCTTAGGGGTGACTGAGGTTTGCAAGATTGATTCAGACATCAAGGCCCTTCACATTTCACGGGTATAAAGTCACTGAACCAGAGAATGCCAGAATGGTTTGGGTTGGGAGGGACCTTAAACCCCTCTCAGGGGCAGGGATGTCACTCACATGGTGATGGTGATGGTGCACCCACCTGGGAAGCTCCCGTTGTGCTGCTCTTTGCTCATTCCTGGCCGTCTCTGGTCACAGTCTGTGCCATTCTCTGCCATCTCATAGATCAGTCACGTGTGGGGAGCTGAGGGCAGGACAAAAGCAAAGAGCACAGTGATGGTTTCTGCTTAGGAAGACTCCATTAACTCTGCAGTCAAAGGATACAGGAACATCCAGCAGTTCTTCAAACCCAGATCACAGCTATCCTTCATTTACACCACTGAACAGGAGAAAGGGATTCAATTCCCAAAATGACAGAGATTAAAACATTGCCACCTACATAATTCTAATTTTTTCACTCAAATGACAAAACTCCCTCACTTCTAACAACTCAACAAAAGCTTTTTAACAACCCCCTCCATGACCCAACCCACTGTTTGGGCAACAGGAGCAGCAGAGTTTCACACAAACCTCACTTCAGTCCTCAGAGAGGTGCCTCAGACTGGATTCTCCTCCTGGCACTGAGCTCAGGTAGTGAGCAAGGAGACCTCAGAAACCTCCCAGCCTAAAAGATTAGCCCTCAGGGTGGTAACTAAGATACAGAGCTGCAGCTCCTCTTTGGCACAGTCTTGCATCTCTAAAGCAGAAAAGGCAAACTCCCCAGAGGACAAGAGCTCTGTGATGGGAAGTTTTTCTGAAAATGTCCCTTCTCTCTGCTGGTTCAGCCTCTCTCCAGAGAGGTCAGCCCTAAAAGCCCAAAAGAACAGCTGTGGTTTTCCTTATCCAGGAGAGTAAATAGTGCAAGAACTAAAACCCAGCACAAACCAGAATGTTGCAAGAGCTTTTTTTTTTTTCCCCTTAAAAAGACCCCTCAAACCTGAAGTGCTGACAATTCTTATGCAATCAAACACAAAGAGAGTAGCCAGGCAGACTCCTTGCTTCAAAACCCCTCTCTCGAATCTTAAAACAGGGTCTGGAATTTTATGTTGGAAAAGACAGTCCCACAAAGCTAAAGCATCTTCTTTGCACTGCATTTCTCCCCATAAGCAAACATGACCTACAGTTTCTGATATGCTGCTTTTGTTGGAAAGAAAAGTAGTGCAATATTAAAGTGACAGGTTATATAAAACTGCCCAGTGGAGGAAATTAAAGTCCTACAGAAGAAATACTTCCCCTTTGATTTATGTCAGGCACAAGAACCAAGCAGCAACTCAGGTTTGGTAAACAGGACTGAGATCACCCCTTTGATACAGTCTGCAATAATTGTCACATTTTTAAATAAAATTTGCAAATATTTCAGATACTGCATTTAATATTTTCAGGGTTCCACAAGCCAGTTTTAGATGTTCCTCCAAACAGGTGCCAGCCTTGGTGCATTACTTGTAGTACACACAAAATTGCTAGATGGAATGTGATTATTCAAGGGGCTTTAGTTAAAAGTCAGCAATCAAAAGCATCAAGATTTTGCTCCAACACCTCCTCCTGACATGAGATGTGCAGAAACAGAACCCTGTCTAGTTAAACCAGCCAGCAGAAACTAATCCCATGCACTTTAGTTTTCATGCACTGCAACTTGGTGCCTATCTTTGATATATATTTAAATATTTATGAAAATATACAATATAAGCTTACATACACGTACACTTGTACACAAATATCCCACATATTTACACACAAACTGCAGAGGGAAATATTTCAGTTGTTCACCCACAGACACAAAGCCTGATTTTCACAGAAAGCTGCTCAGGAAACAAAAGCCATGCAGAGATGTGCACAAAGCCACACTAAAGAAAGTGTTCTGGTTTAGGGAACTTCATGTTTCGTTGACTTAAATGCAACAAACATGAAAAAGTAATAGCAACACGAACTTCAGTGGAAGTCACATGTTCCTCTTTTTGAAACCCATCTTTTTTACCATGTGCAAATCTGGCCTTCAAAATTAAAGTCTCAGCTGGTCTGGTCTCTGCCCTCAGCTTCCTTACATTCCCATACATTGATTGGAATACAAACTGCTCCCCCTGTTTGATGCCAAACCCCAGGCTGTGCCCAACACTGAATCCCACTGCAACCCATGGAATCCCTCCATCTCTGGGGGTCTCAGGTGTTGTTCCACAGGTGTGGCAGCTTTCATGAGCTCAACCACCAGAGCCACTTTTACCCTGCCTGCCTGGCAGGGCACTAATCCAGGATTAGCTTTGCATAACACCACCTCAAGTACACAAGTCAACATTCACAGTAAAGCAGATCAGTAATCCCCCTCCACACTTCTGCAGGGGGAACACTTGTTAAAGAGGTCTTGAAGTTCAACCATTCTGCAGAAAAGCTCTAAAAATCCCTATTTAAACATACAGCTGACTTGGAGACTGGACACCTATCAGATGGCCATTCAGACAGGAAACTCTTACTGGTTTTAGGAAAGGCTCCCTGATTTACCCAGATCTAATTGTACTTAAATCATCTTAGCACAGGGCACTGGAGGATGCACACCCAGCAAGCTCAGGGCTCCTGATCTGCTGTGCTGCTGGATGCCTACTGGAGTCACTAGTCCTGCACTAATGCCCCCCCTGGGATTAACTGGAGTGGGACTCTGCCCCAAATGGAGTCATCCCTCATTAACTGAGTCCATATTCTCCAGTCTACACCCAATCCATGAGAGCTCACCACAGGAAATTAAACTCCAGCTGCCAAACAGAACTTCCCTTGCTGACTAAAAAAGACAGAGTCCATCTCTAAAAATAAATTTGCCAACTACATGGAGTAGTTACCAGCAAACATAAAAATAAACTATTTAGAAGAGTGAGGAAAACAACTGTGAGCAGTTTTTGTGTCAGGGTGGCTTAGATCATTTGTTAGAGCTGTGCTCACACAGGAGCTGCTTTGTGGGGCTGAACAAAGAGCCCACAATACACCACTCAGCTCCAGTGCCACCCAAAACATGAAGTATAAAAAGACAATTATTGCCAGTCAAAAATGTAAATTGGTCAACAAAAAGGGTTTATGGGAACTGTGACTGGCACTTCTCAGCATAAGTGAGACACAGCAAAACAAGCTCTTGGAGCAGAACACAACAAAATTGGGCAATGCAGTATCTGCTCTCTGCAAACAGATAAGAGGACACAAGTCCCTGCTCTGGAGCTCTGGGGAGGCTGTGGCAGCACCCAAGTGTTGGGGCACTTCTGCAAAAGGGAGCAGTTTGAGATAAGGCAGTGGGGTGGTTGCACTCTCACTTGGAGGAGCAGAACGTGGACTTGTGCTCTGGACTAAGGATTTTTGGAGGACTCCTCTCCAGTGTGCTGGAACAAGAAGGAAGCTGTTTTAATGATCTCACTGCTTCCCAGACACTGTTTGAATCATTAATTCTTACTGACAGAAGTCCTGGAGCCCTGACTCTCATCTCCATCACAGTTACTGGTCACAGAAAGCCAGAACCAGTCAGAACTGGTGTCTGGTCCCAGCCACCTCAACACACCATTCTCAGTCCTCTGCCATTTCTTGCATTTTAAGCCAAATGCTCCAGTCCTGCTGCTTCTTTCTCCTCAGCTTCTGTGATAACCATTCCTCCTCCTTCTTCCCTGCATCACTGCTCTCCAATCACATAAGGAGAACAAAAGATTAAACCCCAGCCTTTGCAGTGGGAAAGGAATTGCACCAAACCAGCCAGTGTTAATCTGGGGCAGGGTTTTGTCCCAGCCATCACGTGCTCCACAGAGCAACGATGCACATGGGAACACACAAACAGTTTGGAGAGCACTCCCCCTCCACAGTCAAAGGCTGTTTAGGGAAAGGATGGGATCAGTTCTGAAGTGAAACATTACATACCCCTTCAGTTCTGTGCCTCTCCTCTCCTTCCCCAGGATCCAAAGGCAGTGGAACAGCCAACTCAGCCGTGCTCAGCTCCGTGGCACTCGAGCCCAAAGAGACTCCTCTCCCAGCCCGTGTCCTGCAGAGATAACAGTGCCCATCATGTGATGCACAACTGACACAGCCCCTCACTTGGAGGTTAATAGCTTTCCTAAAGACAGCAGAACACAGAAAAAGTCACTGCTCGATTCTTTCCAGTCCTTTAGCACTCCTGGGAAGCACTCAATTAACACAAATTAGGGCACATCTCAAAGATGTTCCAAATCTCCACAGATTTAGCTATAATGGGTTATTTTGATAGGAGTGCATTTATTCCCATACTCGAAGTGTTTTTCTAACTCAAATAGTTTAATCCCTCAAAGGAAAAGTAATTCAGTTAAAGACCACAGGTTTCCACTTTGTGGGTTATGCCTCTGTACACCAGACCTATTTTCCAATTCCTACCCAAATACCATTTCAAAAAATCATCTTACAATTTAGAGTTAAAGTTTCCATTCTTTCCAAAACCACTTTGGGACACTTTTCAAGGAAAGAAGAATTTAATACTGTTCTAACACGAGTTTCAGGGATGTTATGCATTTTCATTAGAGTTTACTAGAAGTTCTGTCCCTGCCATTAAGGCCACATATATTAAGCTGTTCTTTTTGGTGTATTTTCTCAGGTGGAACATGAATAGTGATGGTTGTCTGTGTAGATCCAAGAGTACAACCAGGGGGTATAATAATATATTAGAGACATTGCACAACATATAGATGTAAAGACATGAAGGATGGTAGGAAAGACAAAATACACACTGAGGTTTTGCAGTGATCTCACTGTGCCCCAGCAGCTCTTTCACCAAAACTGATGCCTTGGGAAGACTGGTATGAGCAGAGAGAAAGGTTCTGGAGAGAGAGGCCACACAGCATTGGAACAAAGACTGTAGCTTAATATTCAGGTGACTAAACACAGTATAATTCATGGCCTTAATTCCTGAAGGCTGTGCAGACATCCCTGCCCAGGTGTTTGTCTCAGCCCTCAAGAGCATCCTGAGTTCAGAAGGTGAAGTCAAGCCCTCTCCTGTGCTTCCAGGGGGCACAGAGGGAAGCCAGGTCACAGGAATTGTCAAAACATGTCCTGCACAGAACAGGCCTGCCAAAATGTGGCTAGGATAAAACCTCAGAGTACAAACCCAGCCCTAAGAATCACCACCTGACTTCCAGCAGCTGGTGGCCAGTGCACAATTTGGCAGGAGCTTTGCCTTCACGCTCCTTTGAAAGTGCTGAGGGGCAGTTTCCTCCCAAGGGGATGCCTGAACCTGCCCAGCCATGACATCCAGGGTGCTGCTCCTGGGAGAGGAGGCACAGCACCCACGGAAGGGGATGGACAGAAGGACCTGACAAAGCCCACAGAACACAGTGGCTGAAAGGAGCTCCTGAGACAGCAAGTTCTGCTTTGCACAGGCATCAACAGTCTCTGAGTGGAACCAACTCAGATTTCACACACTCTGGCTGCTTTGGTGAGGACACACTGCCCAGGCAAGGCTCACAGAGGCTGATTCTGAGCCCTGTGGGAGAGCAGACTGTTCTTTCAATAAGTTTAAACACACTGAACAATGGCCTGCCTCACTAATAACATCCTGCTGCCTCCTGGGGCCCTCTGGTCAGTGCAGCACCAAAGACAGCAAGGGTTGGGGGTTTTGGGGCTGCCCCACGACTGCAGTTCCACCTGGTACACAAAAAGCTCAGTGTTGCAACAGCTTCAAGGCAGTGCCCTTCGTCCTCAGGGAATAGCAAAGTCCACCCAGCTCACACTTCCCCACAAGGAACAGAAGTTAAAGTTCCAACCTGCAGTGTGCTCCCATCACCATAGAGCAGGAGTTTTAAAGTTCTGCTTTAAACCCACAATTTTTTAAGAAATAAGAGAGTTCCAAACACGCACTGATTACACTGATCATTCTAAGCAGAGGTGTTCATGAGATGTAGTCAGAAACAGTCATGGCATTCAGAAGATATTCAGAGANCACTCTCCACCTCAGCCCACATTATCACCACTAACTAAACCAGGATACCCACTTGTAGGTGAGCACAGAGCAGAGCAAACAAGGACAGCAGAGTGCCCTGAAGAAATGTGGTATGTGCAGTTTAAAGGGGATAACCTGGATTCACAGTGCTTTATAGACAAACAGCTCCTATCAAACACTTGCTGCCCCTTCCCTTGGGTCACCTGCATGACCTGCCAAATGTCCAGGAGGCACACCTGGAACAGAACGGGACTCTCGCTGCTTTGTTATCTCCTGTAAACACCAGATGACATTGGCCAGGGAACTGGAAACCAGAAACCAGACAAATGCAGCAAGGGGCTTCACCTCAGTCAGGAGGAAAGGGACACAAAGGGTCTCCATGGATTTGGGCCTCGAGCAGCCCATGGGATTGAGGACGCTGGCAGCACCCAGCTGGGAGAGCACAGGAATTCCTGCTGGGGAGAGGCAGGGGGAAAGCACAGGAATTCCTAGGGGGAAGGCAGGGGGAAAGCACAAGAATTCCTAGTGGGAAAGCAGGGGGAAAGCACAGGAATTCCTAGGGGGGAGGCAGGGCAAAAGCACAGGAATTCCTAGGGAGGAGGGCAGACAAAGCCCCTCGGTCCCTGCCCCTCCGCAGCCAGCAGGACGAGCCCCTCACTGTGCCCCTCTCCCTCGCTCTGTCCCGCACCTCCAGCACCTCATTTATCACCCTAAATGACCTCCCTCCCTCCTCTCCGGGCTCGCAGNAAATACCATTTCAAAAAATCCTCTTACAATTTAGAGTTAAAGTTTCCATTCTTTCCAAAACCACTTTGGGACACTTTTCAAGGAAAGAAGAATTTAATACTGTTCTAACACGAGTTTCAGGGATGTTATGCATTTTCATTAGAGTTTACTAGAAGTTCTGTCCCTGCCATTAAGGCCACATATATTAAGCTGTTCTTTTTGGTGTATTTTCTCAGGTGGAACATGAATAGTGATGGTTGTCTGTGTAGATCCAAGAGTACAACCAGGGGGTATAATAATATATTAGAGACATTGCACAACATATAGATGTAAAGACATGAAGGATGGTAGGAAAGACAAAATACACACTGAGGTTTTGCAGTGATCTCACTGTGCCCCAGCAGCTCTTTCACCAAAACTGATGCCTTGGGAAGACTGGTATGAGCAGAGAGAAAGGTTCTGGAGAGAGAGGCCACACAGCATTGGAACAAAGACTGTAGCTTAATATTCAGGTGACTAAACACAGTATAATTCATGGCCTTAATTCCTGAAGGCTGTGCAGACATCCCTGCCCAGGTGTTTGTCTCAGCCCTCAAGAGCATCCTGAGTTCAGAAGGTGAAGTCAAGCCCTCTCCTGTGCTTCCAGGGGGCACAGAGGGAAGCCAGGTCACAGGAATTGTCAAAACATGTCCTGCACAGAACAGGCCTGCCAAAATGTGGCTAGGATAAAACCTCAGAGTACAAACCCAGCCCTAAGAATCACCACTTGACTTCCAGCAGCTGGTGGCCAGTGCACAATTTGGCAGGAGCTTTGCCTTCACGCTCCTTTGAAAGTGCTGAGGGGCAGTTTCCTCCCAAGGGGATGCCTGAACCTGCCCAGCCATGACATCCAGGGTGCTGCTCCTGGGAGAGGAGGCACAGCACCCACGGAAGGGGATGGACAGAAGGACCTGACAAAGCCCACAGAACACAGTGGCTGAAAGGAGCTCCTGAGACAGCAAGTTCTGCTTTGCACAGGCATCAACAGTCTCTGAGTGGAACCAACTCAGATTTCACACACTCTGGCTGCTTTGGTGAGGACACACTGCCCAGGCAAGGCTCACAGAGGCTGATTCTGAGCCCTGTGGGAGAGCAGACTGTTCTTTCAATAAGTTTAAACACACTGAACAATGGCCTGCCTCACTAATAACATCCTGCTGCCTCCTGGGGCCCTCTGGTCAGTGCAGCACCAAAGACAGCAAGGGTTGGGGGTTTTGGGGCTGCCCCATGACTGCAGTTCCACCTGGTACACAAAAAGCTCAGTGTTGCAACAGCTTCAAGGCAGTGCCCTTCGTCCTCAGGGAATAGCAAAGTCCACCCAGCTCACACTTCCCCACAAGGAACAGAAGTTAAAGTTCCAACCTGCAGTGTGCTCCCATCACCATAGAGCAGGAGTTTTAAAGTTCTGCTTTAAACCCACAATTTTTTAAGAAATAAGAGAGTTCCAAACACGCACTGATTACACTGATCATTCTAAGCAGAGGTGTTCATGAGATGTAGTCAGAAACAGTCATGGCATTCAGAAGATATTCAGAGACCACAGGAAGAAAGGCTTTAAAGTGGAAATAGTGCAAACATTCCATCTAAGAGACCTGTTTCCAGTGTGCTCACCTTCCTCATTGCTGCCACCCACTTGAAAAGCACTGAGTCTCCTCCTACCCTTCCCCACAGCAATTACAAACACTCTGATTTCAGCTGCTCAGTAGGACACGGAGCAAAGCTCAAATTACTCAGCAGAGCTCACCTCCCATTGCACAACTGGAGACGTGGCTTTTCAAACCCTCACTGGAAAACACGGGATGAAGCCATCATTGCAACTGTCACTTATCCAGCAAGGAATAAGGAAAGGGCTATTCCATGATGCAGAAAGCATGGACTGAAAGAGGGAGGACTGGCCTGTTTCCATGAGCTAATTAAAGCATTAAGAAGAGCTGATTTATGTTATCGTAAGGTAAGGTGTTATAAAGCATGAGAACCCCCAGCCAGGAGAGGAACTGAGGTGAAACCACCTTAGAAGAGAACTCCTAACAGCAAAAGAGCACCAAAATCCACCACCCAAACACAACACACGTGCTCCAAGGCATGAAAGAGTAACACCACACTCTCCACCTCAGCCCACATTATCACCACTAACTAAACCAGGATACCCACTTGTAGGTGAGCACAGAGCAGAGCAAACAAGGACAGCAGAGTGCCCTGAAGAAATGTGGTATGTGCAGTTTAAAGGGGATAACCTGGATTCACAGTGCTTTATAGACAAACAGCTCCTATCAAACACTTGCTGCCCCTTCCCTTGGGTCACCTGCATGACCTGCCAAATGTCCAGGAGGCACACCTGGAACAGAACGGGACTCTCGCTGCTTTGTTATCTCCTGTAAACACCAGATGACATTGGCCAGGGAACTGGAAACCAGAAACCAGACAAATGCAGCAAGGGGCTTCACCTCAGTCAGGAGGAAAGGGACACAAAGGGTCTCCATGGATTTGGGCCTCGAGCAGCCCATGGGATTGAGGATGCTGGCAGCACCCAGCTGGGAGAGCACAGGAATTCCTGCTGGGGAGAGGCAGGGGGAAAGCACAGGAATTCCTAGGGGGAAGGCAGGGGGAAAGCACAAGAATTCCTAGTGGGAAAGCAGGGGGAAAGCACAGGAATTCCTAGGGGGGAGGCAGGGCAAAAGCACAGGAATTCCTAGGGAGGAGGGCAGACAAAGCCCCTCGGTCCCTGCCCCTCCGCAGCCAGCAGGACGAGCCCCTCACTGTGCCCCTCTCCCTCGCTCTGTCCCGCACCTCCAGCACCTCATTTATCACCCTAAATGACCTCCCTCCCTCCTCTCCGGGCTCGCAGCGTTCCCGGCCGTGCCCCCGGTCCCCACACGCGGTTCCCGGCCCGGGTCTCTCCCGGCGCCGCTCCCGGTTTGCAGGACACGGTGCCCCGGGACCCTCCCGTGACCACAGGGCCGTGAGGGGAAGGCGAGGGGGTGGGAGGAGAAGGTGAGGGAAGGCGAGGGACCCACCAACCCAGCCCCGCTGAGGGAAAATGAGGGAAAGGCGAGGTGCGCCCTCAGCCCAGCCTCACTGAGGGGAAGGCGAGGGACCCTCCGGCCCAGCCCGGCCCCCCCTGTGAGGGGAAGGCGAGGGAAAGGAGAGGTGCCCCCCGGCCCGGCCTCACTGTGAGGGGAAGGCGAGGTGTCCCCTGGCCCAGCCCCGCTGTGAGGGGAAGGAGAGAGAACCCCCGGCCCGGCCCCGCTGTGAGGGGAAGGAGAGAGAACCCCCGGCCCGGCCCATCCCCGCACTCACCGCGCACACCTCAGCCCAGCTCGGCCCGGCACTCCACGGAACTGCCCCCGGTGCAGCCGGCCCGGCCTGGCCCGCCCCCGCCGCCGTCACTTCCCCGGCGCCGCCAACCCGTCATCTCCGGGCGGGAGCGACAGGGAGCGGCGGCCGGGACAGGTGAGCGGGGAGGGGGAGCCCTCACGGCTCCTCAGAGCCCCTTATGGCTCCTCACGGTCCCTCAAGGCCCCTCATGGCTCCTCAAAACCCCTCACGGCCCTTTATGGCTCCTCACGGTCCCTCATGGTTCCTGATGGCCCCTCAGAGCCCCTCACGGCTCCTGATGGCTCCTCACGGTCCCCTCAAGGCCCCTCATGGCTCCTCAGAGCCCCTCGCGGCCCCTCACGGCTCCTGATGGCTGCTCAGAGCCCCTCACGGGCAATCACCGCCTCCCATGGCCCCTCAAAGCCCCCTATGGCCCCTCACGGCCTCCCCCTGGTCCCTTCAAGCACTCTGTGGCCCCTCATGGCCCCTCACGGGCAATCACAGCCTCCCATGGCCCCTCACGGCCCCTCAAAGCCCCCTATGGCCCCTCACGGCCTCCCCCCGGTCCCTTCAAGCCCCCTATGGCCCCTCAGAGCCCCTCACGNGTCATGAGGGGCTGTGGAGGGCTGTGAGGGGCTTTGAGGGGTCGTGGGGTACTTTGGGTTTGTTTTGTTTTTGTTGTTTGTCTCCAGATAACCAGCTGCTCTCACAAGCCGAAAAATACTCAAGTGAATTCTCTTCTCCCCTCCCCAGCATGGATTACCTGTCCCACCCCGGGTTCCTCACTGTCGTGGCTGGAGTGGCGTGTGGCGTGTGCCTGGGATGGGGAATCCGTGGCAGGCTCCTGAGGAAGGCCAGGGCCGGAATTCCCACGGCCGCAGCCAACCTGGGGGCCGAGTCAGACGTCATGGGAGAGTCTGGGGAGTTCAAGATGGTGCTGATCGTCCGCAACGACCTGAAGATGGGCAAGGGCAAGGTGGCAGCACAGTGTTCCCACGCTGCCGTCTCTGCCTACAAGCAGGTGCAGAGGAGGAACCCCGAGCTCCTGAAGCAGTGGGAGTACTGTGGACAGCCCAAAGTGGTCCTCAAGGCTCCCGACGAGGACGCTCTGGCGCAGCTCCTGGCTGAGGCGAAGCGCCTGGGACTGACCGTGAGCCTGATCCAGGATGCTGGGCGTACTCAGATAGCCCCAGGCTCCAGGACAGTCCTTGGCATCGGACCGGGACCAGCTGATGTCGTGGATAAAGTTTCTGGGCACCTTAAACTCTTCTGAACTAGGACCAAAAGAAGCTGAGCGCGTTGCTGTATGTGGGTGCTGAAGGGATGACATCCAAGTTTGGGGGTTTTCCCCTATCTTCTCTCAGTATAAATAAAATGAGCAAGTTTTTTAAGGTTGAAATTTGTAAATCCTGCATTTCTCTAGCTTGTGTGTTGTGTTCCAAAGGGGGGATTAAATGCTCAGCTCAGGAGAGTTGAGGAAAGCAGAGGTGGCAGTTTTACTACCCCCAGTTAGGAACTCAGTATTACTTGTGCAATTAACTGAGGATTTTGCACGATGGACAGTAGCAAAGTTCAACAGAATTTGTCCCATGTGCTAAAAATGGCAGGGCTCCCCTTGCTGCCTGTGTTTTGAAGAGATACATTCTCTAATTCAGAAAGATTGGTGCTGGAACAGTTAAGAATTGCCCCATATTGCTGGGGGTAACTGCAGCCAACTTCCTGCCCAGTCTCTGGTAGAGCAACTGATGCAATAACTTGTAACTGGTGTGGGACTGACCAGTTGGACTGGGTTTGCAGAGCTGTAAACAGGTGTGGAGAGCAGCTGTGGGCTGAGCTCCCCTCCAGATGGGTCTGTGTGGCTGCTGGATGTGCAAAAAGGTGCAGTTTAGCCAAGGTGGAGGGAGGTGCCCTCATACAAACAGCCTGGCCCCCTGAAATTTGGGTTACTTGGCATTAACTGGCCCTTCTGGGCCTAAGGAAGCAGTTACAGATGTTACTGGACAGTTCAGAGCACGCTGATTGTGGCTCCAACACTAAAAGGCAAGTTCCCTGCACTTTTATTAGGTGGAATTTCTATGAGTCAGTTTTATAACAAAGCTGGTTTGTGAGAATTCTGCTGCTGAGCACCTTTTACAGCCTCTCAGCCATGTTTTCCAGCTGAGTGCCTATGAAATAGATTGTAAGAAAGGGAACAGAAAGATTTGTCTCCATCAGTCACAGCTTGTAGAGCCACAGGGAACGTCAGAGGGGCTGAAATGCAAGCACAATAAACACAGAGAATGGAGTTCTTACACTGCACCTCTTCCTTAGGCATAATCCTTTCAGGGGCTGACACTGCTCCCTGTGCACTTGAGTTCCACAGGGAACTGCTCAGCCCCAGGATCCCAGGAGAAAGGGAGGGAGAGGGAAAGGGATTTGGCCTCAGAGCTGGACCCTGACACCAAATGTGGCCCCTGGCTAAGACAGGAGCTCTCACAGATCTGGCCAGTGCTGCTGCAAGACTCGTCACACTCAAATATGACAGTATTCATAGAGAAACATTTAAGTCAATTTTATTTGAAGCTAAATATGTTTAAGGCAATTTACATACCTAGAACATGATCTCAATTGAACTGGCACACCCTACTACAATCCTAATGTATCATCTGCTCCAATCTGCTGGAGTTGGCCACAGTGCAGCCAACTGGTGAAAAGTGCTATTTTCTTCTCTCTGGCATAATCTTTCTATAGAAAAAGCGTTACATATTTTCCTGTATTGCCCCCTCAGTGCAAGACCCCACTACTGGTCCCCATTGCTGCTCCTCTACTGGCCCCCCAGGCCCTTGCCTGCACACACCTGCATTGCCCCACAGCCCCAGCACTGTAACACTTGGTTTGAGTTGGAAGGTCCTTTTTGAAGACAGTAAAGTGAAGCTACCACTGTGCAGCATGTCCACAGTCCAGTAATTTATTTTTCAATTGCGTAATTTCAAATTGCACAAACAAAACTGAACAGCAATATGCTTGAATTCTCTCTTCTGTACACTCAAAACAGTGATCTAAAACACCACAATATCCAACATACACAAACCTCAGGGCAGGGTTAGTAAATACACAGATTGGAATCATGGTGCTCTGTTCCTGAATGGAATGTCCCACAAAAGCACAGGATACAGCACAACATAAGGTCATCTGTTACATATGGAGTGAGCAAAAAGACACTAGCATTTTCTATATGCATAACTGGGAAAACCTGCATAGGTTAAGGAGAAGAAAAAAACCTTTTACTCATTTTAAGTCAGGCAAGGTTGTCTGTACGCATTTTAAATTCTTTTAGAGCTATGCAATCCAACCCAGGGAGGATATGCTGATTAGTGTTGTCTCTTGTCAGCAGTCTTGCAAGGTCAAATACAAGTATCTTGGCTTTAGCTTTCTCCAAATATACAGTGAGACTTAAATGCATTTAGAATAGACAGTACATACTGTAAGCTGCTCACATACAATGAACTTAAGATTCAATATTAGAGTGTAACACTATAGAGTGCAAATCAGAATCTTCACAATAGACTTAATGGTAATAAGCAGTCCTGCAAAAGCCCACTTGAACAAAGTCGTTTAAACTATTCCCCTTTGAAAGTAAAAGTCTAAATGACATGGAATGTGAAAAAAGATTTAACAGAAGTGATTCAAATAGTTTGCGCTAGAAAAAACAGTCCTTCATGAAATAAAGGTTACAAGAACACGAGGCAGAACTCTTTGCTTTTCCCTGTTATGAGTTAAAGCGGGGAGGGACGGTGGAGTCTCAGTAAGAAAAGACGCTGCTCCCAAGTGAGCTGTGCTGCTCTCACATGCTGTACCCGAAGCCAGGCTGGGGCTGCCCGTACGGGGGGGCGCTGTAGCCGTAGCCGAAAGGTGCTTGGGGAGGAACCGCCACGCTGGGGCCTGCTGTCAACATCAGCTGCGGCTGGCCTGCAACACAAAGGGCATCCTCACTGCTCCTGAGCCCCCACAACTCCTGCACTGCCCCTGCAGGGCCTGGGGGGTTCAGCAGGAACACCCTGCTGAGCTGGTTTGGGGCCCTCAGGAGCAGGAATTGGTGCTTCCCCACAAAACAGCAGGACAGAGTACGTGGCTAAAAATACTGCACTGTAAAGTGTCTGAAGAAACTCTTACAAGAATTACTAGTGGAATAACCTGGATACAAAGAAAATACCCAAGCATATTGGGCAAGAGCCAAATAATGCCCTTGCTGGAAGCCTGGAATACCAGAGCTCCTGCACATGGTTCCTTTAGAAAGTGTTCCCTTAATGAGCTGGGATAACCTTAAATCCTGCAGTCCACAGGACTTAAATCCTGCAGTGCCACAGCACCAGAGTGCCACTTTATCTAGTATTTTGGAACACTTAAGACTTGATTTCACATGAAGGACAATCCAATTCCCAAGGACTTCCTTGGGAAAGGCCAAGATTAGAGAAGTGTTAAGAGCCAAATGCATTATCAACAGCACAGGGACTAAAGCATTACCATAAACAATAGGTTGTGTTTCTGTAGCTTGCTCCTCTTCCTTTCTCAAGGACTCTGATGCATCCAGTTTATCCACCTGGAATTGAGACCAACAATTAAAAAATCTTCTTTAAAACAGCTACTTACTCGTGGCAGAGAAGTGGAAAAGCCTTAGTGGTATGTTAACACCCATCAAGAAAAGGAGACCATTTACAAGTTAAGATCAATTCAAGTAGCAATGTTGGTACTGGTGCAGTCAAGACTCTGTTTCCTGAAAAAAACCCTCCATGAGGGGTTTGTGTAAGTGCTTTGAAAGCTCACTCCAGGCTGAAGCTTTGCACGAAAGGCTCCATATGGGGCTGGAGTTACTTGGACAGCAGGAATTAGCTCATCAGGGTCGCTCCAACTGCTTCAACCCAACAGCCTTTAGGACAAACTCAGATTTGAGCACAGTCTCAGCTGGAGACCTTTGGCATTGGAGCAGGAGAAGTTTCCCTGAAGGCAACACTGAGGCAAAGGAATCTGATTTATGTCCAGCAGACTGCAATAGCATCCGACATGTCACTTGAGCCTCAAGATTTCACTTTCCAAACCCATTCACTCATGCAATTTAAGTTCAAATGCAGAGAATGCATGTGTATAAGACTTGCTTTTTCCACTCCAGAACTGTGTGGCAGTCAGCCTAAACCCACAGACACTCCAATTCCTCGAGCTTAACACACAGCAAGGAGACAAGCCTGGCCAGCTCCAGTGCTGCACAGCGAGTGCACTCGTGCTCTCAGCCCACCCCTATAGAAAGGCAAGAGAAGAAACTTATTCTGCAGTGAAATATTGCTTGTTACTAAAACAGATCCAAGGGAACCCCGCATTTCTACAGTCTAAGGCAGGCCCTGAAACTAAAACCACAAAATGAGGTACTGATATTTTTCCTGGGAAGTAAGATTTAGAATAGTCAGAGACAATCATGCCAATTACTTTTAAAGACAGCAAGACAACTCACAAACCAGATTAATCCTTCATTTCATTCGTGTCCTTAGTGAAGGAGTTTGAGGACAGGTTTCCTGCACTTACATGGGGTCAGTGTTACTTATTCAGCTACCCCAGCACTGAGGAGTTGGGCAGTGCTCACTTTAACTGTGCTGCCATCAGCAGATCTCTGCAGGCAGCTCTGAGAGCTGGGACTCTTCCCTTCAGGTGTGAGTTACAACGTGTGTGTTCCATAAACCTCCAGCTGAGGCACAAACCCAGGGGGTGGCACAAGTCCTGAGCTGGTCTTCCCTCCCTGCCTGGGCTGCCACGACCAGCCTGTTGGTTGCCTCACCCCAGTATCTGGTTTGCTGCTGCCAAAATGCACTGGGTCGTGTGCCAAGGCTCCCAGACTCATTCCCAGACACCGTGCTGAGAACTGCACTGTTTTGAACTCAAACAGCAACACACTGAACACAAAAGCACAAATTCAGAGATGCAAATCCAAGGAGAATGTGCAGAGTTTGCTACTAAGCAGAGGCATTTGGCTTACACACGCTGGGAAAGCCTCCAGCCCGGGACATTCAATGCATTTCTGACCCAGTTTTGATGCCTCCCCTCGGAGCTAAACAGGTATTTACAGTAACGAGCACAAGTCTGAAACCAGCCTGCAGGATGGTTCTTACACCACTTGCTCCAGCATCACCAGGTTCAGGGCCCTACACACTTGCAGCAAGATTGATTGAAAGGCTTTTCCACAGGGACTGCAAGAAGCTGCAGAGGAAAAGTAACATGCATTCAATGTTATCGTGTCATGTGTGCATGAAAAAGAGGCCAAAGGACTGAAGCACGAGTGAGGGCTGAAGATGACTGCCATACAGGCTCCCCCCAGAAACCACAGCAGCCCACAGCAATGCCTTGGAGCTTCAGGAGGAGTGGGATGTGATTGCAATGACCGCTACACATGCGTAGTTATGCAAACACTGCACTTGGGTTACCTTGTCTCACACACACGCTCTCCTCCCGCCTCACTCACTAGCTGCTGAAGGGCTCACACTGCTCCTAGGCAGCTCAGCCTCGAGTTCCAGGGGGGTCTTTACAACAGTTTGCACTCAGGCCATCTTCAAAGCCATTGCTCGGTTTGTCTGCCCTTTGCTGAGCCACGTTAATGGAAAGCTCCCACTAGGGCTGACCCCGGGGCCAAGGAGAATCACAGTGGGGTTTGTGGGGAAGGGAATGGACAGAAACCTTCAACTGCCCTTCTGAAGGTCAGAATTGCACAGCAAAAGGCAAGCCCTGGAGTAGCCTCAGAAGAGCAATAAGCATATTTATATATATAATTTTTTTTTTAAACGAGGTAGCAAGAGAAGTTTAGTGAAGCTGAAGAGCTTGTAAGGTAGTCATTTTTGGACAAGTACTAGGAATTTACTACAGGGGAGAGAACCACAGACTTGTCTAGTAGCTGAAGTTTTAAGTTCTGTGTGAACTAGAGCACCGTGGGGATTAGACCAGCACCATGAGAACTGGACACCTGAGTGAGGAGGAGTCTCTTCTGAAGCAGCCAGTGTCTACTCTGCCTACTGTCAGCACACATTAGTCATGGTCAAGAGGTCAGAAACTGGATCACAGTCCTTGACTAGCAAATGCCAGACTGATTTATGGCTCAGAGTCAGTGGTCCAAGACTTATTTCTCATTGTAGGAGGTTCCTCCAGTCAGATTGGCTGTCAAATAGTAGCACTTGTGCATTGTTTCAGTACCAGGTTGACTGTGATCCAACTGACCACCTGTATGCCCTTCCTGAGGCTCTATTAGCTTATTAGTAGCAAATGAATCTACTTTTCTCCTACAGCACTAGCTACTGAGAGTTAAACAATTTGCATATGCTTTAGTGATATTTTGTTTGGGGAAAAAGCAGTAGCAGCAGTGTAATAAACATAGGAAAGAAAAAACTCATGCAGAATCCTTAGACTTAGTCCTCCAGACTTAAAGATGGAAAACAAGAATCAACTTTCACCTTTTCCTTTATTGCATCAACCTGCAAAGGAATTCAGAAGGTGCAGCTTAGAAAAATCAAATTCCATATTTAGCATATAAAAGGTAGAAACAAAAGCGTCAGGGAAGAAATAATTAAGGTACAGGCGAGTAAAAACAAGGATACACCAGAAGTCTCTGCTTTAGAAAGGCAGCTGTGCTCCTTGCTGGCTCTTACTGCAGTGATTTCACAGCTGCACCACAGCCACACCCTGGGCCTTCAGCACATCAGGAAATGGGCATTTTTAAGGACCCTGCTCCAAGCCTGCTCCTCTCAGCAGAGGCCTCGTGCTAGCTTGGCACATCAGGCTCCCCTGGCAAGCCCTGTCACTGCTCAGACAGCCCCACCTCCCCCCGGGCCCAGCACTGAAGGTCAGACTGGCTACAGGACTGCAGAGCCCTGCCTTGACAAGGAACAGCCAGGCCAATCTCTACACAAACAGGCACTCTGGTTCTCATTAACTCAAGCCTGAGTTAAGCTCACACTTGCATAGAAAGGGTCTTAATCATCAAGGAATTTACATCATTTCACTGGAAGATACTCTAAAAGTTTCAGCTGGGCAAGTCTTGCTAATGACAGCTGGATTTAACTTAAATCTGTTCAAGTTACCAAGTACCTCCCCCATCCTGAGTCACTTCAAGTAAGAGCTGAGTCATAATTAGTGCAATTAAGTATCAGAGCCACATTTTAGAGTTAAATGCACAGCAGAACAAGTTATGTCCGGATCTAGCTATAAAGCTTTTTTAGTACATAGTCTAGAGTTTAGTTAAAGCTTGATCCTAGCTGGGATTCCTGACTGACACAGCATATGAAAAGCCTGGATCCTGGAGCTACTTTAAGACACTGCCCATGGTCAGGAAAATACTACTGATGTAGGTTCTGTAGAGAGGGTGGAGCCTGCAAGTGTTTCAGTCTCTTAGAGGGCGAAGTCTCTCCCCAGATGGACTGAAAAATAAGTGTGGACATGAACAGACAGACATTTGACAAAGCCCAAATCAATGTTAGTAGCAAGCAGACAGTCTCAAGGCACCACCACAGTGACTAACAAGCTTTTGGTGTTGGAGAAGCACCTGCTCTTACCTTGGTCAAGTACTCCTTCATGACCTGAATAAAGTATGGCATGGCAAAGTCCATAATGTTGTGCCTCCAGGCTGTTTCCAAGACAACATCTGGCCTTAGGAGATCGTAGCAGGTGAAGAGACAAGCACCAAAGCATTCTCTCTTGTTCTCCTGCAAGAACCACTGCAGCAACTCTTCTGCCAGCTCAGTGTCTTTGGATTCTGAAGCATACTGCATTGCATCCTGCAACAGGAGACAGCCTCTCAGCACCAGGGGCACAAGCACTGCACGTGGGGTTTAACCCAGACCAAGGACCAAGTCCTGGCCAAGCAAGGCAGGTGTGCTAAGGCTGGTGTGGGAGTGGCCTCACCTTGTAGAGCCTGTCCTTCTTACAGAGCTCCACGCTCTGTTTCCAGCGGTTGTTCCCTTTGAAGAGATAGGCGGCGATCCTCCGGAACTCTATTAGTTCGTGTTTCTCCAAACGTTGGGCGAGGGAGATGTTGTCAAAGTTGTCATAAGCATCTATAGAAGTCCTAAGAGCCTGAGTCAAGCAGAAGACAGAATTATAACACCTCAAATGCACATTTTACATGCATCTTAGGTATTCCTGCTTGCAGGAGGATCAAGTATTCCAGCCAGACCTGCAGAGAGATCCAGAGTTTTTTCTTGGAGAGGCTGGTATTGGACACACACACAGTTTGTATTATTTCAGCCAGTATTTTTCAGTAGGGATTGCTGAGGTCAAGAGCCTCTCAATACCAGAGAGCTGTTCTCTGAAAACAGCAGAACAGACATTCATAACTGTTTGCCTCTTCTGGGAGTTCTTCCCTTGGCACCTTCTGTTTGCCTTAAATAAAAGCTGCCCTGTCACACTCATAACACAGTAGCCAGCCTTCCCCCAGTAGGAATGACACAAAAGCTCCCAGAAAACCACTGGCCATTCTCCACTTCATCCTTGGCTAGTCACCACTAGCAATGTGAAGTGTCAACATATGCTTAAGGAACTGAACAGCAAGCAGGTAAGAACTGGTGAAGACAAGAAAGAAACTTGTGTTTCTAGACATTACCCAGACTGAGAGGTGAATCCTGACACAGAAGCCAGACACTCAGGAAGAGCCACTTCTACCATGAAACACACACAACATTCAATCCCTGGTGCAGGTATTAACTGTTCCAGGACAAGACATACCTGGTAGTCTTCTTCAATAATGAAGAGGTTGTTGAGGGACTCGTTCACTGACTTGTTGTTGTGATTTTGCACAGAGCGCAGGTAGGGCTTAACCAGGGGCAGCTGTTTGACCTTCAAGGAATCAGGGGAGACACTTAATTCAACTCACTATGCAAGTCTCAGCATTTTCCCTGTGAGGCAGGGAAGTAGCTAAGCATTTTAAAATGCTATTACAGTTGTTTTCTCAACTGCAACTTCTTCTTTGACCTGGAGAGCAGGAAAATTACCTTTGTGAAGAAGGTGACAGCACGAGTGTGGTCGAGCCGAGGGGATAACACCATCAGCAGGTCGTTGAGCAGCAGAGGTTTATATTCCAAATAGAACTGAACTGCCTTGTAATACAGCTCCACATTGGCCACCTAGACATGAGCAGAGATGCACATTCAGAGCAGAAGTTTGACTGCAGGGAAATCCAAATGAAAGACAGACATAACTTGAGATAATTCTGCAAAACTGAGCCACTCCAGATTCATTCTCACCTCTGGAAATCTCTTTAATTACTGCAGTTGTCTTGCTTTGAAATTATGTGGCAATATCAAGAACTTTGCATTTCAAACAGGCTGCTAATGAAGGAAGAGAACTGAAGTGCACACAGTAAGAAATCTGCCTCCTTTCACTAAGAAAGCAATACCTTAGTGATGATATCTTTGAACTGGCCCTCTTTCCAAGCATCTGTTGGGTGGTTCATCATTGTGATTATGGCATTATCATACTCTTCATACTTATCATACAAGAACACCAGTTCAGCCCAGAGATGGGCTTGTTCTGCAGCTCTCAGAACCTGAGAAAAAAGGCATAATTAGTAACATGTTAACTGGAATTTCTCTCTGTGCTCATCAGTGCTCAGGATTTAGGTCATTAATAACTCCAGAGCTGCTATTGCAAAAGCCACAGCCCAGACAGATGTGTTTTCAGCTGAATTTGAGGTCTTGGATGCTCACCTTGGGGATGTTGACTCTGGACCAGAACAGCTCCAAGTGCTCCCTCATCTTCTGTGGCTTGAATTTGGAGTAGAGAATTGCTAGCTCTGTGAACATCCCCATGTGTGCTCGCTCAAGCCCCAGTGCTGCTTCCAACATAGTTATCAGCTCCTCAAAGTAGCCACGATCCTAAGGGATACACAGACAGACGTGCCACACTGGGACCCATCCTCACTCTGTAGCTCTGCTTTTGGACAGAGTTACCATGAAAGAATTGACTGTGCAGCAGGAGTCATTAATTACCTGGTAGTAGTTGATTAGCTCCTCCAGCTCATCTGCATGCACCACAATGTGCAGCCCACACATCTGAGCCAGGCGGAATTCTTTCCCGTCAACACAAGCAAAGCAGACCTGGAATTGACAAATTGTGTATTCTTTACAACCCAGTCTTCTCAAAGGAACTCAGAAGGCCCTCCAAGCCCAGCCAGTGCCATTTACCTCCTTCCAGGTGCGGGTGCTGTTGGCTTTCCGAGCCCCATCCACGGCTGCCTGGTATTCCCCCAGGTGCACCAGCGTGGAGGCCAAGCGGCCGAAGTTGGACACGTTGTTGTAGAGCAGCTTGGCTGCCTCGTACATCTTCTCATCGTAGCAGCGATCACCCACCTGAGGGACAGCACAGCCACGTCACTCTCACCCACCCACAGTCAATTCCAGCCATTATCTAAAGGGAAATGTCTCCAAAGGCCAAGATCTGTGCACAGATCCAAAGAGACACAAGTCCCAACCAACACCCCTGGGGTCAGCAAGGCCGAAGGAGAACCAGGCCAGGCTCACTCACTTGCTGGATATGTGCATTGTTGGGCCCATTGATGAACTCCTCCAGCTCTGCCAGGCGGTTTGTTTTAGCCAGAGCAAAGATCAATTCTGTTTCCACGTACGACTCCCGTGCCTTCTTGCGTGCCATCTGGAGATACTTCACCAGTTCTTCCCAGTTTCCTGTGAAAAGGAGTTCAGAATCTTTACTTCCCACCACTGGAGACCCTTATGCCTAAGAGATGCAGTCAGCTCTAACCAGTCTGAAAAGACAATTTCTACAGCTCCTCCCCAGCAATCAAAACCAGCCTTCACAAAGTCACCTTAACTAAAATCCTGGCCTTTAACTTCACATCAAGACCTCCTACTCTAACAGGAGTCTCCAACTAGCTTAAGAAGGTTGTTAAAAGACCACATGTTATCCACAAATGGAATACACTACCTTTTCCCATTCTCATTTAGGGCAGTCTGTGGAGGACCAGATTCCTCTACTTGCATCAAGACAAAGGTCTGGCAGAACTGCAGTTTGAGCAGACCAGGCCAAAGAGCTGAGCAACATCAACAGTAAAAGATTAAAACTTAATCATACCACTGGCATTAGCAGCTTGAACAACCTCCATGTATGAGGAAGGATCATCTGCTTTGATGTAGGAGTCAATGGCTTCCTTTACCATCCCTTTCTGGAGCTGTGCCTTGGCCAGCTGGCTCCACACTGCGGGCTCATTGCAGCGCTCTGCGAACTCGTATGCACGGTCCAGGTTCCCAATGTGCTCAATTAACACCTAAAAATGGGATAACCAAGATCAGCCACTACCAGAAAAGCCAGTTTTACAAGCCACTAAGCTGTGGTTTATGTTAGTTTTTCAATGGATCCACAGCTTTTAAAATAGGGACTAACTACACACAACCCACACAGCATGGGTGATTTTAGGCTTGGAAAGTTTCACTTCGTAGAGGGTTCAATAAACAACATTTGTTCTACTTCAAAAGACACTGAACAGCTTTGGTGACTTTGCTAATTGGTGAAGTCACGAGTCACCAGCCCAGTCCTTGTGTGGGGATGCAGGATGCACAGGTCACAGGGAGTCCTTACAGCCTGAGGTTTTAAGGTACCTGTACGGCCGAGGTGTTGACATCAAACTTCCTGAAGATAGCAAATGCCTCCTCGAAAAGCTCGTTGCTGATAGCTATGTTGGCTATATCTGGGGCATCGTAGTTATCCAGGCGGTTGATGTACTCCATGACACGGGTCCGGTCAGCCTTAATGGCTGTCAGGATGAGCAGGTTCTGCAGATTCCTGAAGAGGGAAAGAAAACAGTAGTGTGTATCAAGCAACCACCAAGAAACTCCCCCTGCCCTCTGCAGAAGGTATGAGTTGATTTTCTGTTCCACATTACACCAATTTAACACCTGCACCAGGCAGAGTTGCAAGTTTGCCATGGCTCAGTTTTGGTTTTACGCACCTGTGCTCACTGAACACAGAGTTATCAAGAACTATTTTCTCCAGCAGTTCAATCAGCTCATTGGGAAGATCTGCAGTCATGAAAGCCTTCACAGTAACAGAGACCTCCTCGGGGTCCTGGGTCTCCGACAGCGCCGTCTGGACAACCTGCAGGCAGAGTTAGGCCATTGGCACATCAGCTAAATCAGGTACTACAGGTCAGGGTGGGGTGGCAAAGGCCTTGAAAGGCCTGTCAGTTGTACCTGGTCGATGAGGGGTCTCCTGTAGGGGTTGCTTTCCAGCAGCACACTGGCCCACAGCTCGGGGTCTTTACGGCGCACTAAGTAGCGGGAGAGACTCTTGAAGAGGGAGTTCTCATTGCACACCTGGGCAAAGGCACAGCTGGTCAGAGTCAAGGCTCAGCTCTCTGCAACACTACATAAACCTCCCCAAGAGGCCAACTGGAATTCTCAGGCCTTGATACTTCCATTAGACTCCCGTTTTAGGACGTGCAGTCCCATTTCTCATTAAGTTGCAGGGGGAGGTTAAACAGCTACCTCCCACTCCACCAGAAGCATGCAGTTCCCAGCTTCACACTGCTCAGGAAAGCAATGCTTTTGTCCCAAGCCTGCACACCTAACCCTGCCCCTCATGTCAGAACTCAAGGCCTTGGCATACATACATTGATGAGCTCCAAATCGCACTGCCCACGCTCGTAAGCCACACAGGCCAGGTGAGGGTCCCTCTTCTCACAGTACTTGCCAACAACACGACTGTCATAATAAGGGTTCTCACGCAGGAACCTCTCGGGGTTGTTGTTGCTGTCAATGTATATTTTGGCCAGTGCATTGTGAGTTGCAGGCTCCTCACAGCCCTCGTGAATTCTTGCTTCCAGCCAGGGCAGAAGCAGCTTCAGCCTAGAAGGAAGTGATTTTCACATTAGAGAGGAGTGAAAAAGTATCCAGTTGCAGAATTTCTTCACTCTAGAAGTCAGCCTTAGTGTAGGACAGTCAGGAACTAAACCAGAGTTACAGTACTCTGTTTTAACGTGCATTTTAGTTCATCAGTGTAACATTCTGACACTATGAGGAACATCACATCCCAAAGGCTCATCAGCCAAGGGGCAAAGCTGGTTGCTCATCCAGCTTCTGGTTGTGACAGTGCCAGCTTTAGCTGTGTGATGAGGACGTGAAGGATGAGCAGTAGAACACAGGCAGACAGGGAATTGATAAGAGACTTGTACAAGTTTAATACCTGTTTCTTTTCTCAACCTCTGCAACAAGCTCATCAGTGGAAAATTGACCTCTCACTACAAGGATAAGGTTCTTTATCACATCTTCAGAGCAATCCACATCAAGCAGTCCCCCAATTACCACTGGCAGACGGCTTGGATTCACCTGCACAGGATCATTGAAAGGAGTCAGTGTGTGGTCATGCAGTATGGGCAGTCAATACTCATTCCTAGAGCTGCACAAGAAGGCTGCTTGTTAATTGACCCCATCTTCCTGCCTTTACTCCCAGCTTTCTGAGGTTCTGGACAAGCTTGAAAGTCAATTCTTCAGTCAAGAGATGCTCACATTCCAGTTCAGTGGCTCCCTAAGGCTCAGTTCCCTTAGGAAGAGCTCCTGAGCAACCCACCTTGTCCCTGCAGGAAGACAGAGAACTTCCCCTCCAGCCCCAAAAATGCTGGGAGTTCAAACCACCCCAAGAAGAGCAAAGCTATTCTACCAAGTCTTCCACCTTGAAGAGGGACATCAGTGGGGGTCACTGCTCAACCTGACTGAGGCATGAGAGCTGACTCATATCAGGGCTAATTAGTGGAGGCCACCAACAGGTACTTAATTGCAAGTCTTGTGCATGAAGCTGTTTGCAGAATACTGAAACATGATGTCTGTAGTTGGCCATAATGCTGGAAAGACTGATTAGTTTGCCCCATTGAAGCCAAGTTACAACTTACCTTCTGTACATAAATCTCAATGTATTTTTGGAGGTTATTTCTGTACAAATACAGCACCAGGTCGTGGACAAAGTCAAAGCGATCGCACACAATGATGAGGGGCAACTGGTCAGTGAGTTTGGCTTCCTAGAAAGAGAAGAGCTTTAGTAATTTGGTTTTGCTCTTGGGCTTAAGCAGACAAATACAGTCACTTAAACTGTTAAAGCAGCTGAATTTGGAAAGCTGAAACTCAACAGTCAACCAAATAATGACAGCTTGTTGTTCAACTAATTGTTTGCAATATGTAGCAATGTAGGAGTCCTCACACCCACTGCAGGGCGTGGAGAGCAAGAAGCTTGCTGGAGTTTAACCCTGCTCCTTTGCATGGCAGAGTCTACAGGGTTTTACAACACAACTATTACAAGCCTAAGCTAGAGAGAGTATTTTTAGTTGCCATCGGTGTTTGGTGTGCAGGATTAGCACTCTGGGATTTCAAAACAAATTGAACCAAGACTAGATTCAGCTGTGATTCATGATGTCAAAGTGATACCCAGAATTGACTCCGAGTGCCATGTGTCTTGTGGTACCTCCCAGCTATGGAGTTAGAGAACTGTAAGAATCCAGCTCGTAGCAGGACTACTGAAATTGCTCATCACATCAGTTATCTAAAAAGCATTCCAACTTTCAGCATAAGGTTACAATGGTTACAGTACAGAAGCTTAGTCTATGTGGCAGACAGTATTCCGGATGCATATTTCAGATCACTTATTCCAACATGCACATCCCAGAATATAATCCTACATAGAAATTACACTTAAGGACTTTACACAGGGAGGCCTGTACTGGGAGATTTACCTGGTACATGTCCTGCACATTCCAGACATGGAACAGCACAAAAAACAATAACTTTCATCAGGAATTTGACAGCTTGATAACATATCTTAGGTGGCTTGATCAAATGACATACCTTACACCTCGGTGACACCAGGTTAGTTTTAGAGAATTCTCTTGGGAAGAGTTTTGCCATCTTCAGATATGATCAGCAAAATCTAAGACTATGCTATGTAACCAACACATGTGAAGGCAGGAAATGTTCCCAGATAAAGGTTTCCCCTCCCACATGTTTCTCAGGTATTTCTAGCAGTGTTGGATTTGTCAGTAAGCTCAGCACTAGGACTACACAATCTTTCCCTGCTCTTCAGCAGTGTTTCAGCAATGCTCTGAACCCCAGCAGTCACACCAGCCAGCAGCTCCTTCTGGAGCCCAGACCTCCCAGGAAGCATTTATGGAATTCACTGACACTATTCACTTGTTGTTTCTGCAGCTGCTTAACTAAAGTTGATTACACTGTAATTAAGCATTAAGTTATCAACTCATTTGGCATTGTGGTTGTTCTCAACCTTCCAAGTAAATTGTCTGCTATTTTAAAGTACACATCTGTAACAAGCTCTAGGTGAGCTGGGAAATTACTACATTTTAAGAGTTTAAGCCAGATTAACCTTACTAAGAGCAGTGAGGAACTGATCTGACAGATTCTCCAGTTTTTAGATCATATTCCAGGCTCAGCCTTTATTAGGAGGCACTGTCAACGTGGCAGATTCCTCTGGGTTAAGAGGACAGTTGGATCCTTAAGTGCAAAGGTTAAACTCATCTATTTAACACCAAGTTTTAGCAGAACCCCAAACAGTCAAGACAGTCCAGTGTTACCCAAACATTACCTTGAGGAAGTTTTTAACACGTTCTGGATCATAGCAGTTACTTTCCCTGCAGATTCTTTCCACTTCTTTAATCTGTCCTGTCTTGCATGCAGCTTGAATATACTTGAAGTGCACATCTGGATCCTGGCTGAAGTTTACAATAGAGCCCAGGAAATAAAACAAACCTGCAGAGGAAGAGTCACCACGTTATTCTGCTGGTCTCGGTGAGAAGTACAAAAGCCCAAATCCCAAAGGCTACACAAAGTTAATATGACCATTTTGGACAAAGATTTTGGTGTTTTTTTCAGCTCCAAGCTTTTTGTAGCGTTTCATAAAAAACAAAATATGCAACTGAACGTTGATGCCTCTCCTTAACAGGGAAACTTTGAGGTTTCAAGGCAGTTTTGAGGCCTAACTACTGGAAGTTCAGTGTGGCTTTGTGGAATTCAGCAGCCACACAGTCCTTCATACACAAACATGGATGAAGAGGTGAGTACCAGCTCCTTTTGTAGAAGTACAAACTTACCCTCAAAGCTCTTGAAGGACTCAAACAGCTCAATAAGGGACTGTGTTGAGAGTTGCTCGTGATATTTGGAGGCCACCTGGACACAGATCTGCAGGTTCTGGCGGATGTTGGCAGACAGCATCGCACGCAGACACTCCAGAGAGTCCTCTACTGATAAGGACCCAAAGTAATTCACTAACCACTGCAAAGACACAGGAGCTGTCTCAGACCCCAGCAGAGCACTCCACGCCCTGAAAGCAATTATGAAGGGCCTGCTTTTGTGCAGGTGCAGGGGGTTTGGTGCTGTACCTCAGGGTTGAGCAGGTGAGTGTGCACGACTGCACGCTTGATGTCATACAGGTCTGTGAAGTGCTCGAGCGCTCTCTGCAGCAAACCAGCCTTCTCACACAGCTGAGCTATGTGGGCCCGGTCATAGTGAGTAAACATTTGGTTCCCCAGGATGGCATCTGCAACCTAGAAGGAATATTGAAACTTCCCTTAGTTCCTGAGTGCTCTCACCAGTTTGGGCCACATCCAGCTCTGGCCAAGCTGGTGCAGGGGCTCTGGGACACACCTGAGGGGCGTGCATGAGGTTCATCTCAAGTAAACGTGTTTGCAGGGGCCCTTCTGAGGGGCGATTATTCTTCAGTGCATCCAGCAAGAAGGCTGTACATTGCTGAATTAAATTATATTCC
Source organism: Campylorhamphus procurvoides (assembly GCA_013396655.1). Taxonomy (NCBI): domain Eukaryota; kingdom Metazoa; phylum Chordata; class Aves; order Passeriformes; family Dendrocolaptidae; genus Campylorhamphus; species Campylorhamphus procurvoides. The sequence continues at coordinate 29,005 of WBMV01000526.1, forward strand.
ATAAAGACATCCACAATCTGCAAAAAAGGAAGAAATTTAGGGGTATATTTGGTTTAAATATACTACTTAATCAAAGTACCATCATTTCCAAAGCTAAACGGTTTATTCTGACACTGCCCTAAGCTGTCATTTAGTGTTCTTAGAACTAGGCAAGAAACAGCATTGCCCCACTAAGGTAAAGCCAAACTCGTAGTTCCAAATCTCTCTCTGGTAAGAGGAACCAGCCTCTTACCAATTTAATGCCTTGAACTTAACTTTTCAGTGCAATGGAGTTATTTACCTGTGTTATATCTGCAAGAGGCTCTTCATCTTGAACAAGCATTTGTGCAAACTGCTGTCCTTGATCAGGGCTGATTCTCATTACATTCCTCAGCAAAAATATCCAGTCTGGAGTATATCCAACCTGGAGAGAGGAGGAAGAGCACGAGTACACACCTTGTTAAACACAGGGCTCAGCAAAAGCTGCTGTTAGATCACACAACCCAGTCAGGAATTCCTCTTTTGGAAAAGACCACATAGGGAAGTGTGACAAGATACCAGTTTGAAGTCCAGCAGCAATTATTCATAACAAAAGTGAGGGCAAAGTGGGTATTACACAGGCTCTCAGATTCCCCCACAATTACTTTCAGCTACTTTGGAACATATACTAGTTATTCTTAAATACAGGACAGATAGGGGAATTTAATTCCTCTCACCTTCTTAGCATATAAAACAATCTTCTGGACTTGTCCTGTTTCAGCAAAGCACTGGATGACTTTGTTTGGAACGTTGGCTCTCAGATAGACACTAAGTGCTAGCGTAGGATCTACAGATTTCACGAGGTCCCCCAGCTCCTCTGAGCACTCCAGCTGTTAGGGACATAAACAGAGTCAGTCCACCCCAGCAGTGCCATGCACAACCCCTTTCTTCCTCATTTACCCTCCTTTTGGACTTCTCTTAAAAAAATCAAGGCCTTAGCCAACTGTTTCAGCAGTGCCTGTCCCTCCTGCTGTGCTACAGGAGTCACAGGCATTTTCAGAGCTAAGGGAATGGTGACACATATCAGCATGTTTTTGAGCTCATTACAGAAACGTAAGCACAGCTCAAAGCATGTGCAAGTCAGTGTCCAAAGGAGTGGTTTGGCAAGAACAGCAGCAGCTCAGAGGCTTTCCACACTGCAGCCTGCTGTGATTTAGAGCAGAGTGAGAGAAGCTCTGAGTGTCTGATCAATTCCCCTGCAGTAGGATGAGTCACAGCTGTGGGTACAGGGAACACCTATTGCTCAGCTGTGTGGTCACACACAGTGCTCTGAGGAGCTGATGTTTCCTTGGGGAGGTGAGGAAGTTGGCAGGTATTTACACTCCTCCCCCTCAGGTGTGAACCCCAAACTCACCTTATCCTCCTTTAACCATTTCTCCAGGAGCTGCTTGCGGCCCTGCTGCAGCACTGGCCTGCAGAGCTCCAGGGACTCGTACTTGTTCAGCTGCCCTTGGTCCAGCAGGATGCCAAAGTACTGCAGCAGAGGGGAGGTCTGTCCTGGCTGTGCTGGAACGCTCTGGAACCGGCGAATGGTGTCTGGGGTGCGCAGGATTCCCTGCCAGACAGACACAGGCACCTGAACTTCCTCTGCTGCTGTTGGGGCTTGGCAAGAGTTCCTCCAGAAAGCTGAGGTGTCACAAGCACTTCTATGATTTGCCAGCCCAGAATGTCAGAAGCAATGCAGCTGAACATCAGCTCAGACACTGTCTGAGATGTTCTGACAGAAATGTGCTATAGTGGCCCATTAGACTTGTTTCAGTAGCAATGCAAATTTAAGTTCAGAATTAAGACATCTTTGTCCTTGCAAGAAAGGTCTTCTCATCTGAATTTAATCTCTTAGTCTGTTCTTTTTATCCTGTTTCCAGGTGCAGCCTCAGCTAGAGGCTGTCTTTTCACAGACACACTTTTAATCACTGGAGAAGTAAAGATAAGTACCAGAAACATTATGCCACATTGCCATTACTCCTCTGTGGGCTTCATACAAGCTTTAAGATCACCCAGCATACAATCCCTACCCAGCACCCCACACACCTGTGAAGCACCTGCACACCAAGGACTACACTAGGGCAGGAGCAGTGACAACACTCTGCTCTTGCCACCTGGGGAACCCAGTGAGCTTTCCTGAAGCAAGAACCTCAAGCCAGAGGAGTTCAGCGCTGCTCTCAACACCAGCCCATTACCTTTGGGGCATTGGCTGCCACTTTTGCTGCCTCTGAGTAGTTCCCTTGTGCAAAGAGTGCGTTGAATTTCCTGGCAAAGAGCTCCTCAGCCCCCGCCAGGTTGTTGCGCACGGCCATCCGCAGGGCCAGGTCGGGGTTCTGCAGCACGTTGGTGATGTAGGGGATGATGTTCTCTTCTTCCACACACACTGAGAGCACCTGGGGGAACATCAGGGGAGACCTCCAGTCAGCCCAAATATGAGAAGGGAGCCAAAGGAAAGTTGCAGCATACACGGAAAGCTTTCCATCCCCTGATAACTGCAGAGCCTTGCCACTTAGTATCTCAGTAACAGACCTTTGATTAAAAAAACACAATATCAACCAACTACTGCATCACAGCAATTAACACTGAGTTTAAATAAGCATTTACAAAAACACAGGGATGAAAGGGATCTTTCTAAAACCCGTACTCAGTGTCTTAAATAACCAACTCTAGAGGATAAACAAGTCTTCTGCTCCCTGTTACCCTTGCTCAACAAGCAACCCCATCCAAAATCAATCTGGTCTAAAGGCATGGCTGTACAGTGTTAGTACACTTGTTTGAAGTGGTTAAATTAGATGTGTATGGAGATACAGCAGCAAATTCATTTTGGGGCCCACAACACTGTCAGACCTCACATGTGCTGAACAGAATCCAAAGTTAACATTTCTGGAAACTTTCAGACATGGATATGAAGCCTGTATCTGTCAGGGCCAGTGGGATTACCCAAATCAGTGGTTCCTTACTTGTCCCTTTCTGTTTACTCCAATAATTCCAGCTGTTGCCTCGTGCTGTGCAGTAACAAATATGGTCTCTCCACTGATTCTGTTCATGTAGATGCAGGTGCCAGTTTCCAGGTCATACAAGTGGATGTAGCCATACTTTGTTATGAGGAACACAACATCGTGCTTGTCACTGATCTGCAAAACAGAAATAGAGGAATCTAATTCGGTCCTGGCTAAATGAGATAAATGAGTGCTTTTGAGGCTCAGCAGACAGCTGGGCCATTTCAGGACAACCAGAAGTGCTGTTTTATTTTTACATACTACTCGAGTACTGTAACAGCAGAATGATGTTTGAAGAGGTTGAAAAGCAGTTAAAAAAACATGGATATTTCTTCCACGAATCAGAACATGCTGCTTATCTGTGCCTTTTATTTATTCCCACTGAAGCAGGAGCAGCAGTCACACCAGTCCAGAGCCAACCCTCAGGCCAGCACATTGACCAGCAGGCTCCCAGGGCTCTGTTGCTGTCCCATCCACCCAGAGAAGCTACAGATTTGTCCTCAAGCCCCTGTTTGCAGCTCATCATACCTGCATGGCAACAGGAAAGTCACTCTGTGCTTCAGGAGGGAAGAAGACATCCACAGCTTTCTTCGGAAAGGGCTGATTCCCAGTAGGGGGTGTGCCAACCTCGATGATATGCAGCTGTGCAGGAGGTAAGATACTCTGTTAGTTCCTGTGTCTAATTTATTTAACAATGGATCCAACAATGAAGTTGCAGCAATTCTATCCCTGCTGAGCCTTAATCCCAAGCTTATGCAAAGACAAAGTCTTCCTAAATATTTTCACTGGTTAAAGGTGTGGCAGGTGATATTCATGTACTATAAGAGGAAATCAGTTAGATATGATCTTTAGCTACTCCTAGTTACTTGGAACTTTAAGGATTTGGTTAAGTCACTTTATATGCACTCTTTCAACTTGGTTAACATTCTGCAGTGACAGTTCTGAAGATGTTTCTCTGAATCCAAGCTTTGGTTTCACTTTATTTTAGCTGTCCAAGTAGCTCACATAATTCCAGTGCTGGCCACTAATTAGCCTTGTAATACTAGTGCTTCATTTTTTTTCATGGAAGAAATTGGAAATAAGTTAAGTCTGATACTGGGGATCAGCATCAAAGAAAGATTACAACAGCTTTTCCCTCAAGCTTAGCCTGTGAAGCTGGGAGTCACATGTTTCAACAGCTCATCAGGCTGGTCATGACATGCCACTTAACTTCACGACTCCAAAGAGGCTCCTGGTGCATGAGGTAGTCCCTGTTGTGAATCTCTGTATCCACCAAATGCCATTTACATTACATATATACTGTCCAGATCCACACAGTCTTTCACATTTTTTCCTAAACATAACTTTTTACATTAAACCCCTTGTTTCCCTGGCAGGAGATAAGCAGGGTGAGTCTCTAAGATTACAGCATACTCAGAACCAAGCCTTACCTTACCCCCAGCTTGCCCTCTTACTGCAAAACAGAAGAGAGTGGACTCTTCAGCATTTCCTTCCATCTTGAACTGTGCAAAGCTGGCTGCATGTCCCTCGATGGGCTGTGACACTTTTCTATCTACAGAGTACAACTGCATGGCGCCCACAACACGGTTTTGCTAGACAAGACAGAGCAAGAGTCAGGAGTCACAGGCACTCAGACAGCAATTGTGTGTAAATTGATGCTGGTAAATGTTACACCAAGCTGAACTCTCATGCCACACTTCCCCTTACAAAGGCATCACTTCAGACTCTTAACCCTGTGCTGGTGTTCACATCATTGTACATACAATTATATTAAGGCAAGATGTTCAGTTACACTTGTCATTCGAAGATGAAGCGTTTAGGTTTGGGGAAACAAACATATGAGTCTTGCTCCAGCAGGAGGAGGCAAGAGGCCAAGCTGTGGGGCTGGTGGTGAGGTACCTGTGCAGAGATGCCCGTGAGCAGGAGCCACTTCTGCTTGGCATCGGTGCGGTAGTTGATGATCTGGCAGCCCGCGAGGCTGGAGTGGCGGTCGAACATCTTCACGGGCTGGGACTCCCCCTCCATGCTCCAGTGGTACACGGCGTTATCCGTCACCAGGGCAACGGTGTTCAGAGAGATCCACTTCCAGAAGGTGACATCGTCTGTCATTGTGTGAGCCTTCATCTTACTCTTCATCTCGATGTTGAAGATCTGAAGGGTTTTCCCGGCTAGAAAACACAGCGTCGTCAGCCAGGGCACAGCTCAAGCACTGGGTAAAAGCAGAAGAGCTGCACTAGGACATGAAACCCTTGGGACTCCCTTCAAGAAAAAGCTGTTCTACACTGGCACATCTTCAGGGACCAGCTGTCACTTTTAACCAGAGCACACTCCTAGGGCTAATTTTACCAATTTGCCACTACTGAGCAACCAAACAGATGCGGAGAACAGGTTGGTGGGAGACAAAAGCTTCAGCCACACAAACAGGTTGTACGATACTTCACGTACAGCAAAACCAGGTTACAATCATGCTGAGGCTCTTGGAAGTTGTGGGGAGGGCTATGCCAGTGTCATTAAAAACTATGTCCACATCTGTTTCAAGTATTAAAGGCACAACACAGAATAGTTAATTTGGCAGAGGGCTTTCATAACTTATTAACCAAAACCTTTGGGTTGCACTAGTGGGATACACAGCTACTGACTGCAAACCAGACCAACAAACTGTGCAAGGAAAGGAATCTAGTGACCAACACAAGCTCTAGAAGGCAAGAGGAAAAGTTCTCCAAATTACACAGAATGGTGCATACAAACATCCTGAACAGCCACCTGCAGTTGTTTCGAACAGCTTTTACAACACAGTGGCGTAGGAAATTATTTCTTCCTGTTGAGAAGATAAGAAGGTTCTGACCAGTTCTACTAGTTTTAGGAGAGCTATTCAAGCACATGCTTGCGTAGCCTGAGAGGAATATAAAAAGATGACATGAAACTGGATGCAGGTCAGAGTTATCTGCTACAGTTACTAACTGTAGTTCAGCTTGCCCAAGTCACTGTGTCACACAGGCCAGGGCTCACACTCACCGAGGCCACCATTAGTTCTGCATTTGTTTTGTGATGCTGAGCCAGGAGTTTCTCCAGAACTTGGAGAAATCTGTCTCCTCCAGTGTTACTTAGGCTACAGGCAGCAGTTTGTTTCCATATCTAGTGCAGCTGGAGCTTCAGAGTCAAGGGAGGGGACATTCAGGTAACACGTATCCTACATGCTGTGCAAGGGGTAGTACAAGGCAAAATCTAGATTTGAGTCAAAGGGGTCAGTCCTGTTTATATGAGCTCAGTATCAAGATCCTGATGGTTTAAGTACACCTTGGGATCTTGAGTGGATTACTTTTAGGAATCTTAAGGGCTCCCTTGCTTGGGAGGGCGTGAAAAAGCCCCTGAATTTTAGGCTTTTGTTTGCTTAAACACCACTGTTCAGCCATGTGCACCATAAATCTGAGCCATTTTATTCTGCTTTTTCTTGTCATAAGACACAACAGGAACTAGTACAGTCAATTGAAGTAACTCACCATCTGCACACACAAGAAGGCATTAAAGTTGTGACAAAACAGTAGCACAGTATTAAGGTCAAAGTTAGTAACATTGGATACATACAAATCTTTCCATTAGCAATACATGCATTTCTAGAATGACTCTATTTAAGGCTTTTTGGGCCTCTTAGGGAAAGAGATGGAAACTTCTGGAGATTTCAGAGGAATGCTTGCTCTCTGTATCATCAGAGATACCAAGCTGGCTGGCCTTGCACTTCATTCACCACACAAATCTTCCCTGCATAGTTTTACCCTTCTTATCACTGACTGCAATAATAAATATACACAAACTGGTGGCCTCTTTCAGCAAGGCTAATCCAAGGCCTTGAGGAACATTTCCCCCATTCCCAGCCTTAGTTTTCCTTTCTGTAAGGAGAGGTGCAGCTGACAGACCTTACACACTTTTCTCACTTCCCTCTAACGTGATTCCTTAAAGCCCAAGCTCTCCTTCCAGCTCTCCTTGCTCAGAAGCTGTAAGCATTTGGACTGAAGGAAAAACCTCATCCTACTGCTCAGCAAATGGCAGGAAGTCTCAGCTGCAGCTTAAGGTCCAGCTGCCTCCAGAAGAACAGAAAACAAATTCAACTTAAGCTCCCATTAAGCTGTGGAGAAGTGCTAAGGGATCCTCCCACATGAATTACCTGAGAGACCTCAATCACTCACAGACTAGTCCTACAGAAAGCTCTGCAGCCACTTCAAACAGCTCTTTATCAGGACTTCCTACCTTTTAATGCAATGACTTTACTGGCAGGGTTCATGATAGCACTGTCAGCTGAAATGGGTCTTCGGATGGGGTTGCTGGGGTCGTTCATGTCAATGATCACCACTTGAGCCTGTTCTCCTACTTTCTCTCTGATGCAGATGAATTTGTCAGACTCCATTGTCAGAGTGCTGAACCCAATGTTTGCTGGGTTGATGCCCAGATTTTGGAGCTGGAAGAGAAAAAAGGTATAACATTAAATTAGCACCTCAGTAGAGCCATGAACAGCTTTGTGAATGTAGCAGGAAACATCTGACTTCACGTATTTTCTTGTGACAATACAACCATGCTACCCAAAAATGGCACTAAGTGCTTGGGTACCTTGTCTTCAAAGGCCAGTTACAACTTACCATGGAGAACTCAACTTCTGAGCCCCTGATATCAAAAAATATGCAGAGTTGGAAGTGACCCCACAAGGACCATTGAGTCCAGCTCCTGGCCCTGCACAGGACCATCCCCAAGAGTTACACTAAATGTTCAAGGCACACTGAACTCTCCTGGTAGCTGTGCTGGAGGAGTTGCAGCTTCAGTGCTCACTCTCCCCACCTTTCCTTCCTGAACTCGTTCCCCTGAGCCTGACAGCTATCACTATTTCAAGCTTACCATCACACGTGAGGTGTCTGAGCTTCATCTTTATCCCTGCAGAGCTAAATAAAGCTCCCTGTCTAGCAATTAGCTCGTCCTGTTCGCAGCAGGAGGCAGAGCCAACACACACGAGATGGACACACTGAAATCAGAAATGGCTCTTCACAGGCCTCCTTAAAACCAGGTATCTATCAATAAACCTCTTCCTTCTCTGCTGAGCCCTGGGACTTTCAATGCACTCCTCTAAATTATGTTTCTTGCACAGCTAACAACAAACCAGTTCACAGTGAAACAAAGTTTATTGTGTGTTTAAGAGTGGAGCACAGAGTGGTCAGTTCACATTGAACACCCCTTGAAAACTGCAGGTCAGTTCTCCACAGCTGGAGGAATTATCACTTCTAGTATTTCTGGTACTTTTCTTTCTGGGAGCCCTTCAAAGCCCCTTGAGGGTGATTGTGCTGGTGGGGAGCACCCAGCCCAGCCCTTATCAGTGTGCTCTGCTCAGCTCTGAGAAGGCCACGGCCCAGCTGCTGCTCCTGCCTCTGTGCACTTCCTGATAAAGAGGGGGTTTGACTCCACTTCCCCTTTGCCCGCCCTTTCCAACAGCACACATGAGGAACAAGAGACATCCAAGCTGTGGCACACCAAGTTAGCAGAACAAACTTCACAAGGTCTCTTCAATGGATGATCTGTATTAGCCAGGGAATACCTGACAATAAAGCCAGGGAAATTCCAGGTGAAAGACAGTGTTTGATCAGCTCTTCCAGGAGAAAACTGTCTGAATGCTACAGCTATTTTAAAAAAAAAATTAAAGAAATAAAAATCAAACTCTACATCCTTGACAGGTCCAGAACTGTGTTACTGTTTGAGGCCCAGCATGCCAGAACCTGACCACACATTCTCTAGCAACATGAACCACTTAGAAGACTTTAGATTCCAGTTCAAATCTCCCTTTCACACTCTGAGCAGTGCTCTCCAGACCTGGGACTGCACGTGAGCCAGGCAGGGTTACACAGAACCCAGTCACACCCCTGCATGAGACAAGGTTTGAAGATGTGGGAGTTTCATCTGGTAGGGCTGGAGTGACTAAGTGGGTTGTGGCATTTCCTTTTGCCAGGGCTGCAAGTTTAACAAGTAGGAAATCATTTCTCAAGCACTACATTTCCTTGCTAATTTGGTAGAGGGGGCTAGTTTCAGAGTGCCAAGCAATAGCTCACACCACTGGACAGAACAATTTGGAGCAGGTCTGAGCAGATGGCACCACCTCTCAGGGAGCTCCAGACAAACCCACCACATCAAAGTCACCTGGATATCACAGGACAGATTTATTTTAATCACAATCAAACTGCCATCTGCTGGGTGCCACATCTAAGGACTAACCCCTGGGAGAGGGGGGAGATTTTAAAAGAGGTCCTTTTTAAACTTCTGACTGCTTTCAAAGGCAAGGTGTTTCCTTGCAAAGATTGAGTCAATTGGCACAGGTGCTCTGAGGAAAGCTTGGAGAAGTTTTCTGCTGGAGGCAAAACCTTTAGTGAAGTCTTTAAGTACACACAAGCTCCTTCTGCCAGCATTTCATCTTTTGATCTCAACAGCCCCCAGTGTATGAACCACGTCTGCCTCAAGCACCCAGCCAGGAAGTCAATTCTAACGGTGACAATCCCTGCCTTTGATTACTCAAGAGTGTCACCAGCCAGGAGTGGCACTTTCCTTTGCCCAGCTGGTGAGGCCAACAGTAAATTCCCTTGGCTGCACCAGACCTGATGCACACAGCTCTTGAGCAGAGACCATTCCCTGGAAAATAGGTTGTTTTCTTCCCCAAACTGGCTAAAGTTCAGGCGAGCCAGGCAGGCGTGTTTAGAAAGCTAAGCAGAGTAAACAGAGATGAAGATTACTGTTAGGAAACATGACAGCAAATATGTCTTTGGAGGCTTTTGTTGTGAAAATTTCAATGCATTCCATGTAAAAACTCTTGAGTTGCACTTCAGCTGAAGGAGTACAAGGGTTTGTGGCAGATTTGCTACACCTTCTCCTTGTTACTTTACCCCAAACATTTAATATTGCACTCACTTATGTCCACTGCATTGCACTGATTCAAAAACAAGTTTAAAAAAATGGAAGAAAAAAGAAGGAATCTAAGATAGTCCTACATTTTACTACAAAAAACACTTCCTTGGCTTTCAAGCAGATATGAAAGCAGAACTTGCTAACTGTGCTTGGGCAAGTGATTTCCAGTTTGAGTTATTTCACACCAGCATCTGATGGAAAGATCAGTGACACCAGTCCCCTGTTAAGAATAAAGTGTTCTATGAAGTAGCTGCTCTAGTAGAGTGGAACCATGAGACAGATTGTCAGGGACAGCACCAACTCCTCTGCTCAGCAGAGACATTGCCTTGAAGGACTCATCTAACCCAAGATCAGATACTTCAGTCAACTGCAGGCTCTGCTGAACCATGAAATTCGGGGATGGCATTTATCTGAACAGCACTGAGCTGTGAATCATCCTAACACACTAAGTGAATGTCTGATTGCCAGAATTATTTTTTTCACTGGAAGATAATTCAAACCCATTCTTGGTAACTTACCCAGAGAAGTTGTCACATACATGTGACATCAAACTGAATGGTAAAACTGCTGACAAGAGCCTCTTTGTTGACCCCTTCCTGTAACATTCCCTTTCCTGTGACAGTCTGCTTAGCTGTCAGATAATTTCTCCTTGCCTACAAGGAAGGACACGGAACTGCTGAGCACACATTTCACCTCGACTCTCACCCTCCTCAACAGGATACAACCACTGCTCTTGTGGCCACAAGCAGCTGCTCAGTCTCTGCCCAGAGACTCCTTATCTACAAGCAGCTAGAAATCACATAGCTGGGCAATGCCAGTCAACAGCAAAACTCCCAGTCTTTTGGGAAGCACAAGCTCCTGGAGGTGCAGTGAGTCACATTAGCTCTGTCACAGGCCATGCCTTACTGGGCTTTGACTGAACAAGGCAGACACCAGGCTACATTGCAGCTGCTCTTTTAATTCCATACAAGAAAATTAGAAAAGCAAACTTAAGGCTCACAAAGCAATTCCCATCTGTGCTGCTCTGTTAGTTCCATAGTTCTGTAAGAGTCCCACTGCCAGTCCATGGCTCCAAAGCACTTCACACCTACCAGTGCAAGGTAAGAGTTACAGCTTGTGACAGGCTAGGAAGTCACATTTAAAACAGATAAGAGACCTCCCTAACATTCAAGAGCTCTTCTATTTCTATATCCTTCCTATTTTCTGCCTCAGCCTGAGCAGGCCCAGGCAGCCACCCGCCCTCACAGGCTCAGGCTGTGTGTGTTTCAGCCCCAACCCACCAGTGAGGCTGTACCTGCTGAACCTGGAGCTCAGCCCCACTGGCTCCCAGCCCTTATCTCTGGTCGAGGCCCCAGTCCCAGCACAAGGCACTAATCAGCCACCATGGCCCGTGCACTTCAGTGCCTGCTGGGAGGGCCATGCCCAGAACAGCTTATAAACTGCTTAACTAATTGCTCCTATCCAATTAGCTGACACACATACACACTCTCCTCAAGACATTTCAGTTCTTTGTTACAGATTTTCCCTCTGTGGGAATACTCTAAACTCACTGGCTTCAGGAATGCAGATCCACTAAGAAGCAGAGAGCAAGAATCCCACCCAAACAGCATTAGGCAGAGAGTCCTCTAATTCCTGACTTCCACCAACAAGAGACAAAACTGCATAAACTAATGCTGTTATAGCAGAGATTCAATGTTTCAGGTTGTACTAAACTGTCTCATTGTCAGCACAATACATGGAAGCATTTTGCTGTTTGTCATTGTTAAGGTATTGATAAGTTTTATTCTTTGGCACCGTTGTGATTCTGGAGCCACCCAAGTGCCACCACACCAGCACAGCACAGCTGCCTCCCAGGTTTGCTCCATCAATGAACAATAGAGACAAGGGCCTTTTTCCTAGTTTAAAAAAGCAGCTCTGTCTTGGCACCAAGCACACAGCCTGAGCTGGCAGTTTTCTGTACTGTCTACACTGCCTTACAGAACAATTGCAAGATTTCCTTTTACATATGTAGGTTCAGAAGAGTATCTGTTAATGCCTTGACTCAGTCCAGCAGTGGGCCTGGTCCAAGTTCAGTGTTTATGTATTTCAGGGTATTGTGGCTAAATGCCCTGGCAATCACAGCCCATCACCTGCTCTCCAGTCTGGGTCCTTCTCACTCATCAGGCCCTGTAATCTTAGCACAGCTCCACTGACCCACCACAATGAGCAGCTGTGTTTTAGTTCCATCCTCAAGGCCTCACAGGCATCCCAAAAACCTGGATATGAGCAACCAGATTTGCAATCATCCCACACACTGAACTCTGATCTCCCACTACATGCACAGGGGATTGTTTCCTCATAGCCACTCAGAAAAAAAAAGCAGCAGCACTATAAAGTTTTATAACATGAGTTTTGATAGCGCAGCAATCAGGTTTCTCCTTGGAAACTCCCTAGGAAAGTTTCTCACAACATGTTCTTTTGAAGCAAGGCAGGGATATACCATAGACACCACACAGATAAAACCTACATGTTTGGGATTGCTGAGACTGCAGGGCATGTGATGGGACTCAAACAAACAAAACCTGAAGCCTGAGAACACATTTTGGTTTTAGACTACCCAGAAAGTTCACTTGGCCCTAATAAGCCAACTTCTTGCCCAAACTAGATCCTTAGCTCCAACCTGGGGTACAGAGCACACTGTCCTGTGTGCCCAACATACTCAGGACTTCTGGAGCCTTCACCTCTTCATTCCCAAATCACCCAGCCAAGATCAAATTTCAGTAATAACCCACAAAATCTTTCTCATTCTCACCCACCATCTGCCTTTTATGAACAAGGCTCCAGGTGGGTAAGTCTTGCATTAAGCATCAGCTACAAACTTGCAAGTGTTGCCCAACACCTGTACAACAAGTTTCCTAGACAATGTAGGTCAGGTACAGTTCAAGAAATTGTACTATTGAGCCCATGAGGATTTCCTAGGAGCAGCCTGGAATACACTAAAGCAGTTCTGGAGAGCAAAAATGCTGCAATATCAACACTTCTGCTCTCAAATTCTACATCAGAAACTTCACCAGAGGAACAGCAACTCCAAGAATTCAAATTTCTCTGAAATTTTTCAATGAAAGAGAATGAGGAAGTTCAGTGGGAGCAGCAAGCTGGGCAAGAGCCATGTGCACCCAGGCTGAGAGGGCTGGACACCCTGCCTGACAAAAGACACCTCAATAGGCAGCTCTAAAAGATACTGGTTCAGCCAGTGCTCTGCACTGAACTGGTGCAGGGAAAGAAAATGCAAATTAAAATACAAATAAACATATAAATCAGTCTTTGGGCAGAACAGTCCTGTTCCACAGTAGTGCTGGCCTGAACCCTCCCAGCACTTCTGGCTTGGAGCAGATGAGTTTCATTATGTAACAGGACTCATGTCATTAGAGCCCTGGCAGTGGGTCACATGCAAGGTGTGGGGCCTAAATAATGGATGAGAGGTGCCTCTGCACAGTGCTTGGGAGGAGCTGGGCACCCAGAGGGATGGGTTTCAGCCCAGGTGGAACACAGAACCTCCCCAGCACCCGGGCCTGGGCTGTGCCACTGCCAGGACAAGCTCCTGAGATCCCCCTGTCAGTGCTGCTCACCAAGGAGAGCAGGCACACCGAAACTAGGAATTCTGGCCTGGTTTTCAACTGATAGGGAAGGAAGATTCCTCCATGCTCAACAGTCACCCTCCTAAACAGAAAATAACCATAGTACTATTTTTAAGCGCTATGGACAGTGGTAATTTACACCACAAGATTGTTCCTTTAACAAGGTGCCTAGAAATAAAAATTTTTCCTACTTGAGCTGGAAAAAAGTCACCATAAATCACGCAAATCCATCAATACCATAGTGCCCAGTTCCCCAAACACAGCCACTGGCACCATGGGGCAGAAGAGCTACATCCAGCCTGCCCGAACACCTCGGCCAGGTGTGCTTTTATTACCCATACAACCCTCCCCAAAACCCAGCAACACCTCAGCTCCGGCGGGGAGCAAAGCTCTGTGTGTGTGTGTCGGGGAGGAATTACCCACTGCCCAAGGGGATCGCCCCTTCCACACCCCTGGGGGAGGCAGCCCCGCGTTCCTCCCCTCACCGGGGCCTTGGGAGAGTCACGGCTGGGGGGGAACAATCACCCCCCGGGGAATGAGGAGGTGTGCGGGGTGCTGCGGTGAGGGCCTGACTGTGCGGGAGGGCCGGGCGCTGCAGTGCGGGGAGCGGCTGCCGTTCCCTGCCCGGGGTGACACTGCCACACCATTCCCTGCGCCCCGACAGCCGCAGCTTTCACTGTGATCACAATAACTGAGGTTAAAAGGTGCAGGGAGCGCCCCCGGCCCTCACAGCCCGCCCAGGCCGCGATCCCCCCTCACGCCTCAGAACCGCCCGGCCCTCAGGGGGGACACCACCCAAGGGCAGCCAGTCCAGCCCGGCCCAGCCCGGCCCTTCCCGCGGCACAACCGAAGGTGCCCTTTCTGAGGCAGCGCTTCCCTCACAGCCCGGGCTCCCCTCACAGCCCTCAGGGGTGGGCCCCGCGCTCCCTCCACACCCATCCCCGCGCCTTAGCCCACCTGGAGGTGCTCCTGGAAGCGGATGGGCAGGATCTGTGCCATGGTGGCGGTGCTGCCGTGCCGTGCCGGGCCGGGCTCGGCGCTGCGGGCGCTGCGGGGCCGCGATGGCGGAGCGGGNTGGGGACACTGTGGGGGACACCATGGGGTGGGGGACAGCATGGGGACACCGGGGGGACACTATGGAGGACACCATAGAGACACTGGGGGGGGCCTGGATACCCATCCAGGGTGTCCCTGTCCCTGGGGTGTCCCTGTCACCGGGATGTGGCAGGTCCCCTCTGGGGTTGTCCCTGTCACAGGGATGGGATCCCAGTTCCATGTGATGGATCCACACCCCCCGGGGGACACCCCAAAGGGACTGGGGTGTCCCTGTCACCGGGATGTGGCAGGTCCCCTCTGGGGTTGTCCCTGTCACAGGGATGGGATCCCAGTTCCATGTGATGGATCCACACCCCCCGGGGGACACCCCAAAGGGACTGGGGTGTCCCTGTCACCGGGATGTGGCAGGTCCCCTCTGGGGTTGTCCCTGTCACAGGGATGGGATCCCAGTTCCATGTGATGGATCCACACCCCCCGGGGGACACCCCAAAGGGACTGGGGTGTCCCTGTCACCGGGATGTGGCAGGTCCCCTCTGGGGTTGTCCCTGTCACAGGGATGGGATCCCAGTTCCATGTGATGGATCCACACCCCCCGGGGGACACCCCAAAGGGACTGGGGTGTCCCTGTCACCGGGATGTGGCAGGTCCCCTCTGGGGTTGTCCCTGTCACAGGGATGGGATCCCAGTTCCATGTGATGGATCCACACCCCCCGGGGGACACCCCAAAGGGACTGGGGTGTCCCTGTCACCGGGATGTGGCAGGTCCCCTCTGGGGTTGTCCCTGTCACAGGGATGGGATCCCAGTTCCATGTGATGGATCCACACCCCCCGGGGGACACCCCAAAGGGACTGGGGTGTCCCTGTCACCGGGATGTGGCAGGTCCCCTCTGGGGTTGTCCCTGTCACAGGGATGGGATCCCAGTTCCATGTGATGGATCCACACCCCCCGGGGGACACCCCAAAGGGACTGGGGTGTCCCTGTCACCGGGATGTGGCAGGTCCCCTCTGGGGTTGTCCCTGTCACAGGGATGGGATCCCAGTTCCATGTGATGGATCCACACCCCCCGGGGGACACCCCAAAGGGACTGGGGTGTCCCTGTCACCGGGATGGGATGGCCCCCCTGCCAGGTGTCCCTGTCCCCAGGGCTCTTCCCAGGGCCCCCTGTTAATGAGTACAGAACACAATCAACCTCCCCCTTCCCCTGGTGTTTATAACTCACACTTTAACTCCAGCACACACACACAGCTAAAACCTCACCCTTTTCCTGGGATTCCTGCAGCATTGTAGGTGCTTCACCCAGAGCTGCCTTTCCTTACACCTTATTTTGCAATCTCATGGTTGTTTCCTCTGAAAATTATCTTAAAATCCCCATTTCCAAAGCTCTGAAACACGGGAGGAAGGGAGGGCAACCTCCTTTCTTGCTGCTGAGAGAGTGAAAACAAGAAAAGGAATCAGAAGGCATTAGGATGTGCCAAGGGATTTCCAGCCCCAGGGAAGGGTGGGCATTCCCACTGCCCATTTCAGACCCAGCACAGGTGGCACTGGAGTCAGGAGTGGCCACGACTTGCAAATGGAACATAAATTAAATTAAACAGCAAAAAAGGTTGGATCAAGAAAAAGTGCTGCTGCTCCAAAGCAGAGTCTGAGCAGCAGCAGGAAAGGAGCCTCCCAGGGAAGGGGTTTTATCCAATATCCCCCCCAAACCTCCCCTCTGGCAGTTTGATTCCATTCCCCCTTGTCCTGTCTCTCCAGCCTCTTATCCAAAGTCCCTCTCCATCTTTCTCCACCTCTTCCATTTTAACAGGTGCAATCACAGAAAGAGGACCAATTACCAGATCTGCCAGGTTTTTTATAAGGAATGATATATTTTTCCCACAAAGAATGCCAAGGTTTCTGAGGGCTGATGGTCAGCCTGGGCAGTGCTGGAATGCTCAAGGTGGAATGGTGAATATTTTACTGACCTACAACATCTTTAACAAGTGACCTGGAAAGCAAAAAGATCACACAGCTGAGGTGAGAAAAATGACAGAAAGTTCTTCCAGTTATTTGGAAATTGTCTTATACAAGCTCCACACAAGAACATTTTAGGATTTTTAAGGTGGTAAAACAGGATTATTTCTTTATTAAGATGGAAACAAACTTTATGATGCCAAAGCATCAAAGATTCTCTCAGAGCTGATTACAAAGCATCACAGCTTAAGGGGAAAAGCTTGCATTTCCTTGTGTGTCCTTTCCACACATTTAAAATTGTCATTCTTGAGCTCAAAATCCATCTCTTTTAAAAAACACCAGTCCCCCAATTGAGAGAAGCAGCCCCTGAGGCAGCAGCCCTGCTGCCAGACCTGCTGGGTACAGGATCCACTGCTGGGGTGGCTTCTTTTGCCAGCAGGAGAACACAGTGCTAAGTCATCCCTGACAGAAATTATGCATTGTTAGCAGGAATGTGAGAACACTGACAAAACCCTTGGCACACAAAGGCATCTTCACCCAGAGCCAGCCCTGCACATGGCACAGCCCACCACGGGGCAGGAACAACTGTCTGCAGCACAGAAGGCAGGGGGCAAATCCCTCCTGAACTTCATTCAGCTCTGGAAGAGCCCTTCCTGAGGAGTGGATGAGCATTGAGGCTGTAAAACCAGCATCATACAGAGCCAAATGAACAAAAAGTTACAGTTCCACTCCTTAAAAAATATAAAACCCAACCAACCTTTAGGAAAGTTTTATTAATAATGACACTGAGAAGTCTCTAAGTCAATCCATGCCACAGAATGGGCAGCACAGTGTCTTCCAGCCACTAAGCAGGAAAATTGAGCTTGGTAACTTTTCCCTGCTGGATGCAGCCAAGGAAGGTTGTGTTTTAATCTTCTGCACCCAAAGAACCACAAAGCAGAAGTTTCCCTTCACTCCTGTGAGTCATTCTGCATTATGCAAACGTCCCCAGGACTGCACAAACCACCCTCCCTCACCCTGGGAGTGGAGCTGCCACCAGAACTACCCCAGTTCTTTCCCTGGGCCCCCTAACCCTTGTGCTCTTTGCTGCTTCCTCTCCAGGTAACGGGCTCGGGCATCCAGGATGGATTGATCATCATTCCTTCTCTCCATCTTCTTTGCAGGGTCTTTTTCTGTGGCTCCTTCTGGGGGGAGAGGAGAGAAAGAAATACACCCTTCTGTGTCAGAAGCCCCCACAGCACTACAATTCCTCCTATTTGTAAAATACCCAAAAAAACCCCAACACAATCTCCTTTTTTCCTTTTTCCCCAAGTCCCTGGCAGGCATTTGAATGACTTCCAGAGAGGACAGACTGTATCACAGCAGGGAGGGGGAAAAATTAAAAAGAAAATCATGCCTTAGGTGCCATGGCAATATTTGCAGCTGGGCTCTTCTCATCCCCAGGATGTCTCCTGGGCTTTATTGTAACACAGAATATGCATCTTGTGTTCAAGGCACCCATTTCTTCTGTCAATTACACATCTCAAACTCGGGTTTAGGCAGGAGAGGGAGCAGGAAAGAAGCTTAGAATAAACTATCTTTGAAAAATTTCCAGAGGGAGGAGGGAGAGGTTGGACAACATGCAGATAAGGGAGTGGGAAAGTCAATAGTGAGATGAGACACCTCAGAAATGCAGGTTCTCCCACAGCACTGAGACCTTGGGAGTGCTTCTCCCAGGAGGAAAGAAAGCAAGAAATATTTTCAGTTTAAAATAATAAAAATAAATAAAAGACTCTGAGAGCCCAAGAACTGTGTGAGTGAAGCAGGTGCTGCTGCCTGCACCAGGTTCTTTGACATGAGGAAGGAGCTTTAATCACTATTAGAGTATTTGTAATTATTCTGTCTTGGAGTCAAATAATTCAGCTCATGCTGCAGCCTTTCCTTCCACTGATTAAGCCTTTGTCAGCTATTCAGCCACCTATTTTTATGGAGCTCCCAGAAATAAAACATCTGTAATGTCAGTACTAATCTCAAATTAATTGACAATTGCCTGGTGAAGTCATAAAGTCAAGAGGGCCTTCAGAAGGATGATGCTCCTCTGCATTAACCAACAGTGCAAATATCCTTTCCAGCAGATTTACAACCCAACCAAATTCATGTTTTTGTCATTTACAAGGGTGGGTTTGTACCATAATGCACACTGAGCTGAGCCCAAAAGTCTCCTTTTTCCCTATTTTTAAGGGATTTGAAGAGAATCAATATTGCCAGTGCCTGCTCTGTACAAGAGAGGATGTCTGGGGAGGGTCAGCTCAGGAGTGAGGAGCCCTTCGAAGACTTGGCTGCTTTAGGAACCTGCTGACAGGAGAATTCAGAGAATGTCAAGCAGCAGATCAGTTAGCAGGCACCAGGCTTAATGAGAACTGACTGCTGAAACATATGGCATTAAATTCATTGTCACAATGAGACATTCACCAAAATGGGATACTTTTCCCTTCATGGTTTCTGTTGGGTGAGGGGTTTTGGGTTGATTTTTTCCCCCTTTCCTCTGCCCCACAGCCCTTAGGACTTCTCTCTCTCTCTCAGGGCAGTATTATTTAGGTATTTATGGTTAAATACTCTTCACAAGCTTAAATAACAATCCAAAAGGCTTTTAGTCAATTCTGTGTGAAATTTCTGCTCCTGTGAGCTCTGAGAAACCAGAAGAAGGGGGGAACATGCCAAGAACCAGGAAGGAAACACCACTATTCAAAGCAAGGATTGCAGAGCTGTGCAAGGCAAGAGAACAGCCAGAATTACCCATATCACACACATCAAATGAACACCTTCCAGCCCAGGATGAATTCAGTGGCACAACAGACCCACAAAACAGGAGGGGGCTGGGACTGTGCTCACCAAGCTGCCTCTTCAGGTCCTCCTTGTGCTGCCACTTGGTGATTTCCTCCTCTGTCACCTCCTGCCGGGCCACCCTGCTCAGGTCATGGGCATCGATCTGGTGCAGGCGGGGCAGCAGGTCCCTGACCCACTCGTAGCGCACGGGGCACACGGTGCGCACGTAGATCTTGGAGGTCACCGTCACGTCGTGGAAGATGATCCACTCCAGCAGGGTCTCCTGGTTGTACAGCTGGAAAATCGAGGGGATTTTATTCCCAGAGCCCCGTTTTATTGTCATGTTTTCCAGTGCTTCAGATGTGAGGGGGAGGTAAAGCTGAAACCATCCTAAAATTTTCATGGAAACTGAGGTGTAATGACCTGCTTCAAACTGCCCAGAGGGAAAGTTCAGTCTCTGCCACACTCGTATCATAAGCCAAACATCTCCCAGACCTCAAGAAGTGAGGCTCTTCCCCACTCTCCAAATGAGCACTGCACCAGGGCCCTAAGCTGGCACAGACCAAACAGCTGGAAGGGTTTATGGGACCTGCCTCTCATCCCTTTTCTAGATCCTTTGCCACTTTATAAGAGATTTTGGGAACTCACTGTGGATGAGGGGTGGATATAGACTATGCTGCCATGTCCATCCATTGTGCAGAAAGTCCTGGCTGCAGATCTGAAAGGTTTGGGGGGAAAAAAGAAATCAAAATAAATAACGAAACACACTTTGCTGTGATCAGACAGCAACACAGACAGCAAGACTAAACAAAGCAGCAGCATATCAAAAACAGTCAGATGTGTAAGGAGAGAAAGTCAAATATCTGAGGAAGAGGCTTCCAGAATTAAACTCTAAATAAATGTCTCTAATTTACCAGAGCAGCACTGCAGACACATCAACACAATAATAACAGGGTTTGGGAGTGGAGCCTTTGACAGCCACGATAACTGGAAATTTCCAAGCCCTTCAGTTTGGTATCTCGAACTCCCCACCACTTGGGAGTTCCACAGATAGAAGAGACATTCCTGGGGAAGCTTCTTACATCCTTGGAATAGTAATGACAGTCAGAGGACCCAGGAGGCTGCACAGAAACACCACCTTCAGCTGCAGTTACTCCTCTGCCAACACACAGCCCTCTGTAGGTGCAGCTACACCTTTAAACCATTTGTACAATTCCCTTCCCATTCAGCTCTCCAAACTTCCTTCCTCACCTCCGAGCTACATTGATAAAGTATCCTGCACACAGACACCTCCTCAGGATTTCAGTTCTGGAGCCTTCAAAGGTCTCTCTGGGGAAGTCTGGCAGCTGTGTAAATTAAAAACAGGAATCAGCATCTTCCCTAAAGCAAAAGCAGTTACACCCCCTCTGCCCCATGGATTTTACACTGTACAAAACCCACAGGGAAAGGAGCAGAACTCTCCTTGCTGCCTGTTCCCCCCATCATACCTGTCAGTTACACAAGCAAAGATGCTCTAAAAAAAATATTTAAGTGGATTAGTTTCTACCAGAGAAAATCAGCAGCCATCTGGCAAAGGATCACTAGTACAGTACAGGTCTGAAATATAAACTTGTGTAACTCAAACAGACCCAGAAATTGTGGGTTTTACCTCTTTCAGTTTACTGGTTATTTCCCGAAGCTGTTTCTCCACACTAAAGGCAGATTTTAAAGCTCTCCAGTGGATCCAGTACCTGTGGCACCACGCTGAAGGAGACTTGCTGAGAACAGAAATAATTGTGTTATAAAGAAACCCTTTGGAACCTGAAGGCAGAAACTTGTTTTCTGTTATGGTTGTACAAAGGCAACAACCTGCACAGCCAGATGCTTTGTTGGTTTAAATAATGAGAGAAATTACAGATCAAATCAGGAATAAATCTGCTATTAGGCACAAGGACACATGTGTATGTGCAGCACATCCAAAAACTGGCAGCACCTGGGAGTTATGAGCAATGCAGAACCACTTACTGTAAGGGATCATTTTATACCTTGCTTTGCACTGTTCAAAAATATTTAAGAGGGTTGCAAAGTCATTGCATCCTCCCACTTGTGAGGAAAGTTCCTGGTGTTGAAGTTCAGCCTCCTTTTGCTTCTGAGGATCACCTGAGGAAGTAAGTTATATCTCACTTAAAGCCATTTTTAGGTATCACTCCCTAATTTCCTCTTAGCACCTCTCCCAAGTGTGTTTGACTCTTTATTCATGTTATTTTTAGATTTATCTCTCCTTCTACAGCTGCATTTATAGTTCTTCCTCCTTCCATTGCTGCTGAACAAGAGCAGGTAGATGCTGCTACATCTGGGATTAATCTCATCAGTCAGCAGCAAAGATGAAGAATTCTGGTCTCTTAGAAAGGTTCTATTTCTCTCTCAGAATCAACACAGATCCTGATATGGGAAGATGAAGGAACAAGGACCTTAAACAGCTCACAGGGATCAGGTGGAAGTTCTGCCCTGAGAGAAAAAACAAGAGTGTTGAAACCACCCCAAGATAGCACCACCTGATCTATTTAACTCAGCTTTTGTCCCAGTGCCACAGCAGTGGAGGTCTTAAAATAAATAAGAGTCTAGAAACACATGGGGATCTGTGAGTTCAGTGGAAATCCACCTCCATTGAATGCTAGGAATGCACCGGGCAAAAGCAACACTTCCAAAGCGTTATTTCAAGTTTTAAATCCCCAAAGAACTTCTCCAGCACCACCTTTTCCCCTTAGGAGAGGGAGACACGACTGCAAAGGCCTTTGCTGTTGCAGGTGTCAGAAGTTTGTGGGTGCTAAAGGTAACAGGGATGAAGGAGGGTTGATCCTACACATCCTGAAGTGTTCTGATGTTCTTCCCAATGTTCAGGCTTGCTGCAGAGTCACAATTGTGAGCAGAGAACAAGGACACACTGCCAGAGGGAGGATGGGGGAGCACAGGGACAGTTATGGGAATGGGAAGGGCCCCTGAGCAGATTCCAGGTTATCAGTGCTGTCAGCAGTGTCTGTGGCTGCTGTGCTAACAGGGACAGTTAATGGACTACAGGGGTAACTGGACAGGAGCCAGAGAGGGGCTGGGAAGGACAAAGGTCTGCCACAAAGACAGGACAAATACAGACATGTAGGACAGTCAGGGGGAAGGGGAGCAGAGAGGAGGGGAAAGGAGATGGGGAAAGGATGTGAGAGACCTGAGTTCAGCCCTGTGAAAGGTGCTGCCTTGGAACCACAGCAAAATTGTATTTTCCACTTAGAAAAACACTGGAAATGAGGCAGTGACAAGCTGAGCTTCTCACAGTAACCTAAAAAGGTCTCTGGTTAAACAGAGTTATTGACAGAACAGATAATCCAGAGGTGACCCCATTCATTAAACACAAATTAATCAGGCCCTGTTGTCTGTACTTAGGCCAACAGCAGAACATCTGTTGGGGTGCATTTTGGTTGCCTGGTGGGGTTTTTCACTCTTTTCCCTCCTGTAACTGTCTCCCCCTCACGACCTCTCAGCATCCTCTTGCTTAATTCCTGCTACTCTGGAGCTCTGGACCAGCTGTTGGCCAATTCCTGGCATGCAACATGCCCTGGAGAGCTTCAAAACCACAACAGGCTGCTCTGGGCTCCCTACCTGGCCGAATGAAGACGTTCTCCACGGAGAGCATGGCTGCGATGGGAAGCAGGAGATCCTCACAGTCCAGAGAAGCAGCTTTGATGACAGCACAGCTCAGGTTGGGAGGGAGGGGAAACTGCACCAGGAATTCACCCAGCCTCGTCACGTGGCCTCTCCTTATCCCCAGCAAAAAGATGTAAATAGGAAATTGAACCAAACTCTTGTTTAAATGCAAATGGGAGCGAGCACACAGAGATCAGCCACCACATCCTGACACAGAGCATGGAACAAGCATTTCCCTCTGGATGGGAGTGCCCAGACAGGTGCTGGGGACACAGACAAGTGTCACTGGCAGAAGAACAACCCCCCTTTCCCCAGTCTGCCTGTGCCTGCTCCATGCCAGGCACAGCCAGCTTTTATTTTATTTGCAAGAAGAATTCCTGGAAGTTTAGGATAAGATCTCACTTCCTGTCTTGAGTTCTTGGATGGAGCTCAGAGCTGAAGCCTAAACAGCTCCCTCACAGCAGTCTGGGATGTGCCACCAGGAACCACAGCACTGAGCTGAGGTCATCTGTCTGAGGTCACTCAGGAACTCCAGGACAATGTGGACAACCTGATCTGTATCTCTCAGTCCCTAAGCTGAGCTCTAGCCCTGATTTTACAGTGTGTTAAAGCCCAGTAGTAACTTCCTGGAAGGTAAATGAGGAAACACATTCTGCTGCTGGGAGGGAAGTCCTTTGGTCCACACAAACAGCTCAGTAACCCCAGTTAAACCATGGAATTCTTGGAGTGACCACACCCCTTCATCTTTTACCTGTCAATGGCACTGCATTGGTAAAGTTCCTTGAGAGCTTCTAAAATGTGTCTTTCTTCAGGGGGGTCCAAATAGGGAAATCTATAGTAAAAATGAAGTAAAAAATTATCTTATTGTTCAGACCCAGAATAGCTTTGATACTTTTCATATTTCTTCAAATCCCTTTTTCACCTCCCAGTAGAGGTTTCTGCCCTAAGTGCACATAACCAGCTCCAGCACATGGGTGTGTAACTGCATGTCCAGCTCAGGCTGGGGGATTCTGCTGGCAAACCCCAGCATGGCACACTCAGGGCTAAACTGCATTTTCTGCACTTGTATCATCTTAAAATTAAACATTTCCACAGAGACAAAGCTTTTGGGGTACAAACACCAGTTTTAAAGGAACACTACAAGGTATATATTGAATGATGGAGTTCTGGCAGAGCCTCAAACTGGAGCTCAGGGCCCAGCTGGAATTACAGCCTGTGGAGAACAGCAGCAAAGCTGATTGAATTGAAGTGCCACAGTTGGCTGGGGACCTAATCCTGCCCCCTGCCCCGGGTGCCCAGAGCCTCGGGGAGACAGGGATAATCCCACCTGATGACATCATGCACGGAGAGGCACTTCAAGGTGAGGATGACAGCTGTGAGGCTGGTCCTCCTGATCTCAGGCACGGGGTGCTGGGGCATGCACTGCTCCCAGAACTCCCTGCTGTACAGCCGGTAGCTCTTCCCAGAGCAGGTCCTGCCAGCACGGCCTGCCCGCTGCTTGGCCTCGCTCCTGCCAACACAGAAAGGCAGGGAAAGGAACAACAGCCCAGCTCTGGGTCCCTGCTGTCATCACCCAAAGCAGCACAGGGCAAAAGGGCAGCAGGTCCTGAGCTCGTGGCTGGAAGGTATTTCATGGTGCAGCCACTGAGAAATCAGAGGTACAAGGACTAACAAAGTGTTTCTGTGCATGGAAGACTCTTTTTAGGGTTGTCTGCATCAGGCTGCTGTATTCAGCAAGCTCAGAGGACACATGAGCTGTTCAGGCTGCAGACAATGCACTGGCAATTCCTTCTCAATGTCTGTAACTCATAGAAAGTTGTATGGCCTGAAGCACTTTCTATGGAGCAATAAACAAAGCAGCTTTAAATTACAGAACCTCAAGGCTGTTCCCCACTTTTTGCCTTTTCTAAAGATCAGCCAATACACAGCATTGTCAGAGCAACTCCCAGGAACCAGAAGACACTTGTAACACTTACTTTGAAATGGGAACCACCTCCAGTATGTCCACGCCAACTCGGGGGTTGTGATTCAGCTGCTTCACAAACCCACTGTCCACCACGTACCTGAGGAGGAGACCCAGAGAGGAGAAGAACAGAGGTCTCAGCACACAGACAGGCCTTCCATTACACCAGGAACACATTCACCCTGCCCACACCATGGCTATCCCATGGAGCCAAGACCTGAGTTCATATCAGGGTCCAAACCCATCAGTCATCTAAAGACTATACAATAGTATTCAGGGTTTTCTTATTACACACACACAAAAAAGGCAACAGGCAATTACTGGGCAGGTGCAGAAGGGGAAGGAAGTCAGAAATTTCTGAATTATTGCCTCTGTTACAGCTTTTAAGGACAGAAAACAATACCTGACTCCTTCAATGGTCAGAGATGTTGCAGCAATGTTTGTGGACACCACACATTTCCTAATGCCTGTAGGAGCTGGCAAAAATATCCTTTTCTGTTGATCTGAAATGACAGGGAGTCAGGCCAACAGTTTATGTCACAGTTATGCTGATTTCAAACCAATTTACTCAAATGCTGAGTCAAAGCCAAGAAAGGCCAACTCTCCTGAGTATTCCTTAACCAGAAAAACAAACAAGAGTTCTGACAGAATCTTCAGGAAGGATTTGAAGGGGTTTAACAATCAGAGCAAATGAATATGAAAGGCTGAATTAAACCCCTCATGTTTCCAGCAAATCTTCATTAACGTGTACTAAACCAGCATATGCAGTTCCCATTCCCTCATTTGGCTTTCCAAGGAACAAAAAAGAGGTGGGAATTCAACTTTCCCTTGAAATTTTCTCACTTACTGTTTTTGGAAAATATAAAAATCTGTTTAGGAAGATTTTCTTGTGCATTTAAAAAGACTCAATTTTACCACAAGTACCACAGTCAGGAATCACTGTCATGGAGTAAGGAAGAAGTTACACTTCTCTTTGATGCAACTTTCCATTTTGCTCTTTCAGAGTGATAAAAGTTTTGCTCCCTCTGCAGTTTGGTACCAGATCTTCCCTCTCAGCAGCATCTCTGGAGGGGAATTGCTGTCCTGCCCCTCTGAGCACTCACTCAGCCCCCAAATGGACCCACACATTTAAACACTGCCCTCAAATTCATCTGCAAATACTGTCTGTGTTCAGCAAAGCCTGAGGGGTTTGTTTTTAACTCTGAAACTGGCTGTGGTGTTGCTGCCAAACAAAGGGGTGACTCGCTCTGATAACCTGCACTGTCCCATGCTGTGTGACACTGTCCCACTGCTATCTTCCCTTCCAGCTCCACTCTCATCACCAAACCCTCCTGCCAACATCTTTTCCACATAAACTACAGTGTGAGGACACCTGAGCCTTCAGTTACACCATCTCCCCTGCCTAAGCTGAAGATCCTGATGCATGTGAAGCCACAGGAATTTGCACTGGAGGCTCCTGTGCCAGTGCAGGGAAGGCTGAAGCTTGACCAGTTTACGAACACCACAAAAAAAGGTAACAAATGTGTTAATTAACTCCGTTTCCCCATCACAACAGAACTATTTGAAGAGGATACTGTTTGTAACACCTCCTGCAGGGAACACCCCTGAGAATGAAGCCCCCCATGGCATTTGCTGCTCTTACCTGTTGACATGGAGCCATAGAGAGGGAGGATTAGCAGGCCCTCCACGGCCCGATCGTGCACCTCATACCGGTAATCGATGCACTCTGCTTTCCTGAACAGCAGGTCACAGGCTCTTTCTATCTCCATTTGACCTGAAACACACAGAAGGCCATTTAACTGACCTGAGCAGTCACAACTCTGCCTTCCTGGTTTGCAACATCTTTAAACAAGATTGTTTTGCCAATATTACAGAGGTGTCAACACTGTTACAAGGAGGAAATAACAAGAGTTAGTTTAGCAGGTGACACCCAGCCTTTCCACAGTGCCTCTCCCAGGGCTGTTTCCTAAAAGATGAGTAACTAAGGGCCTGGCCTAAATTCTGCCTTCCTGAATGAACAACAAAATGAAACCTGTAGACAACACAGAGTCAATTTGGCAAAGGAAGAAAAGAGAATACGCAATTTTTTAAGGTAATGATTTTCTTATCTGACCTCATAGGTACAGATATTCCTAAAATGCTCTGAAAACTCTCATTTCACAGAGCTGTGTGCATGAACCTGCACCTTGGCCTTCTGCACCCCCTGCTCTGGGCCAAGGCAGACAGCCTGATTTGCTGGCAGTGCCACAGAATAACCAGGAACAGCCACGGGTTATGAAGGATAAATTCACACCTGTCAGGAACACCAAGATGTCGCCTTCTGGTTCATTCAGGTGGATGTCCAGGGTCACTTTTACAGCCTGCAACAAACAACACACAAGGCAGGAACAGCTGCAGTCCCACTGGCTCCTGCTCAGACCCCCCAGACTGACTGAGTCTCCCCTGTTTCCTGCAGAGATATTCAGAACACAACAACCCAGCAGCCAATTCCCATGGATAATCCCACCAGGACCAGAGAACACACACACAGCAAACAAAGCCACCAGACCTCTGTGACATAGGCAGAGCTGCCCACATCCCTGGGGCTGAGCAGGTTGCAGAATATCTCCTTGACAGGGTAACTCCTTCCTGGGATGTGCAGCACTGGGCAGTGCCCAAAGAACTCGGAGAGCTTGTCCACCTCCAGGGTGGCTGACATCACCACCACCTTCATGTCTGTCCTCCTGTCTGCTGGCTTTTTCTGCAGGAACAGCTTCTTCAGCAACCCAAACAAAATATCCTAAGAGGAAACGAGAAGCCACCAATGTTAAAACCCTGGTTTTCTTCCTGACAAACTCAGAAGGGACTGATTTTATCCCACTGAGACAGTGAAAATCACATATTCCAGGCCTAAGCACTGAGAAGAAAACACACATTCACCCTGCTAATTGGTTTCTAGAATTTAATTAGCATTTTCCTAGCTCTTCTCACAGCCCATAAGACAGAACCAATGCAATTGAAACTCCTTTCATTTTTATACTCTCATGGCCAAGTAATTTCTGAGCCATTGCCCATTTTTCACCCCATTTTCCAGTGCACATCACCTGACTGTGTGTGCACCCTGCTTTGTTCCACTATTTACTGAGGCAGAACTGGGACTCAGGCAGCATTTTGCCTTTTCCCCAGCTGGCCTGGCAGATTGTTTGCTGGAGCAGTAGATTGTTTGACTCACAACACAATCTCTTGAGGACTGAGTGACTTGAGTGTGTCCCTGTGCTGGCCATGGAAGGGTCACAGTGACTTTTGAGAGCTTCTGGTATTTAGGTCAGTCTGGACATTTCCATGGCCCCAAGTGCCATAATCTCTTTGCACAGTCATGAACACACCCTTAAGAAACATTAGAGAAAGAGAAGATGCTTCAGGGTGGTGTTTGTGTGTGGAAAAATCAGGATTCTAGAAAGTTCTTGTTCACTGTGCTGGCTTTAAACTCCTGGACATTTTGGGAGGGAATCAAATAGCCTGCAAAATTTTAACTGCAACAATTCCAACAGGATTACAGGCCACATCTTATTTTCAGATTATGCAGCATGCAACAAAGGAAGCAGCAATTCTATGGTCTCAGGACAGCAAAAGGATGAAACACATCCATGGGAAGCCACTCGAAATCCCTGGGGGTCCTGCAGAAGTGGAAGGAAGGTATAAGCAGACCACAGGAGAGGAGCAACAGTGACCCCAAAGAAACAAGGTGAGACTCACAGTGTTGAGGCTCCGCTCGTGGGCTTCATCCAAAATGATGATGCTGTACTTGCTGAGAAGGGGGTCTGTCAGGATCTGCCTCAGCAGGCAGCCATCAGTCATGTACCTGATGGCAGTGTCCTGCAAGGGGCAATGGCACAATCAGCTCTTAGGCTGGAGTATTATTTCACAGGAAAGCAAACACTTCTACTTAGAGAACACATTTTCCCAGGACACCCTCTCAGGCTGCATCACAAGTGACTGTGCCCCACCTCACCAGTGCCTGGCAATGGTTCACCTGCAAAGGGTTCAAAAACTGCACCAAGTGAGTTACATTATATAAAAAACTGCACCAAATGAATTCCATTACATGAAAACCTTCCTCAAATGAATTATATGATATGAAAAGCTTCATCAAAGGAGTTCTATGATATGAAAAGCTTCATCCCATGAGTTCTATGCCACAGACAGCTGCAGCTTTGCCACAGCTGGTGCTTCCCAAGGCTCTGAGACCCACACACAAAGCCCCTGGAGAGGCACCAGGGCTGTGCCACCCCAGGGAGGGCCCAGGGCCCAAACCCCAAGCCCCAGCCCTGTGTCCCCTGCACCCCCAGTGCCCAGGGCCCCACCTCAGAGGTGCAGTCGTCGAAGCGGACCTGGTAGCCCACCAGAGTGCCCAGGGCACAGCCCATCTCATCAGCCACACGCTGTGCCACTGACATGGTGGCAACACGCCGGGGCTGGGTGACACCGATGGCCCCGTGCTTGGCAAGGCCTGGGGGAGAGCACAGACACACAATGGCTTGGATTGGAAGGTCCTTAAGGTCTTCCCTTACAGACCACCCAGTCCCACCTCTGCCATGGGCAGGGACATCTTCCATAGACCAGGTTGCTCCAAGCCCCGTCCAACCTGGCCTTGGACACTTCCAGGGATGGGGCAGCCACAGCTTCTCTGGGCAACCTGTGCCAGGGCCTGCCCACCCTCACAGGGAAGGATTCCTTCCCAATATCCCATCTAACTCTGCCCTCTGGCAGTGGGAAGCCATTCCCCTTGTCCTGCTCCTCCATCCAAAGCTCCTTTATTCCTAGTCCCATAACCCCTCCATCCCTGCTCCCATAACCCCTCTCCAGCTCTCCCAGAGCCCCTCCAGGCACTGCAAGGCCACATTACGGTCACCCCAGAGCCTCGTCCAGGCTGAACAAGCCCGGTGGTTTGTGCTGAACCGGGACAGGGGGGTTACACAGGATCACAGCACACATTCCAAGCCGGGAGGGCCCAGCTCTAGAAATTATGTGAGGTTCTATTAAAAACGTTTAACCAACCTCCTCTGCCCACAGCCCAGCCCCAACGCTGCGTCCCCCCCGCTCGGGCTCTCCGCCTTTATCCGAGCTCACACCCCAGGTCCGGGGTCCCGCGGGGGGTCCCTCACCTGCCTCGAAGAGGTACCTGGGCAGCTGCGTGCTTTTGCCGCTGCCGGTCTCGCCGGTGACGATGAGGAAGGGCCGCTCCCTCACGGCCTCCACGAGCTCCCGGCGGGAGCGGCGGATGGGCAGGGCCGGCCCGGACATGGCGGGGGGAAGTCCGGCAGGGGTTGGGGGCCTCACCTNCTCACCTGCCGGTCCCACCTCACCTGTGGGGCGGGGGCCTCACCTGCCGGTCCCACCTCACCTGTGGGGAGGCCTCACCTGGCCCGGCCCCCGCGCCAAACCTCCGCCATTGTTAACGCGCCCCCTGCGCATGCGCAAGCCCTTTAAGCCCCGCCCCTTCACGCCCGCTCTTTTAAGCCACGCCCCTAGGCCACGCCCCTTCACGCCACGCCTATTTAAGTGCCGTCTATACGCTCCGCCCCTTTAAGCCCCGCCCCTTCTCCCCTCACGGCGGCTCCACTTTGCAAAGGTCATAAAATCATAAAATCCCACAATCTTAAGGGCTGGACGGACCTTAAAGACCGTCCTGTCCCGCTAAGCCAGGCTGTGAGATGTAATTTCTGGAGAAATTTAAGGCATGAGGCCCCCAATTAATGTCGTGAGTAAATGACCCTGATTAAAAGGGCGCGTTTCAGATTAGGGCATCTTCATACCAAAGTTTTTCCTCTTCTGTGTGAAAAGAGAAAAATCTGTGCCGAATGCTGCTTGTGGTCAATAATATTTGCTGTTGCTATTTGATCACTAACAATACTAATTGTTCCTCACAGTTTTCACCCTTCCAAAGCTACAATTTAAATGTTGCACAGGATTCAATGCACTATTTATCTAAAAATACATATCCCCTGGAGCTTATACAGCCTGTCGCAATAACCTGGGTGACAGGAAGAGTTTTGGAGTTGTATAAATTGGTATTTAACGTGTCATATCCCAAATTATTTTTTCAGCATTGCCAGGAGAAGTTGAGGCCTCTCTGAGCAGCCTTTTCAATCAGGGCATTAAAACCCCTTAATGGCAGGGGGAGCTGCAAAGGCAGCTGTCCATCCAGTGGGGATTTGATTTAATTTGATTTATTTATTCATTTAGGCTGGAAAAGACCTCCCAGACCACAGAATGCCACCTTGGACTGATCCCCACCCCGAGCACCTGCAGCACAGCACTGTGGTGTTTTATTGGGGTTCTCTGTCGAGAAAGGTAAGGTTTTTTATTAATAAAACATAATTTGATATCTAAGGTACCATCCACTATCTCGAATTGTATAAAAAATCAGAGTAACATTCTCTTCCCATAGAACTGCCATATTGTGTTGCATTAGACTATTGCACAATATTAAATATAACTCAATATTATACACAAAATAACAAAATACTGAAACACAAACCCGCTTCACCAAAACCTTTCTCTTAAGAAAGGATGTTCTTTGATGTTTGATCTTTGCATACTCAACAAGAGGGGAGATTTAACCCCTGAAACAGAGAGCAGCCAACAAGCTCTAAGTGATGTCCAGGTGTTAGAAAACACAAATTATTGCTGATAGAATTAGAATTGCCCTGTTTAAAGTTTAGGGCTGGACATGCTTCAGTGAGCTCAGACCTAGGGCAGGGCTAGCAAAGCTTGGAAAAGGAGGATGTCCACTGATAGTGGACACAAGGAATGCAGAATTCATGATATATCTGGCAAAACTCACAAGATTAAGGAAGAAACTGATAAAGCAAACTCAGTAACAGTGCTGGGTAATTCTGGTAAATCTGTGATCACCAACTCAGAGACCACAAACCCCAGAAACCCACCGACCCCAAAGAAGAGAAGTGAGCACAGGGACTAATTAGCACGAGAAAGTCATTAACTAGCAGAAGATTAAACACCAATGAACACTAATTCCTTTGTTTGCTAAAGAGTACCAATAGCAAAAAGTGTTGATAGTTGGGGTGCTGGGACTGTGGAACTGCACCCAGCTCTGAAACAACCAACCAGTGTCTCTCTGGCTCGGTGCACAAGAGGAAACAACAGCGAGTTTTGCCCACAATAATCGCACCCGAACTGCCCGAGGCTGGGGAAGGGCTGAAGGTGCTGTGCCCACCCTGCGGCACCGCCTGCGCCTTCCCCTCAGCCCTGCAGGTGGCAAGCGCTGAACGCCCAACACAAGCCAAGCCCCGTCTGCACCAAAGCACATCTTTCGGGCTGTTTCATTGCAGTGCCACAAGTAGGAGAGGATCCTTTAACCCATCCATGGCTCTGTTCCCTCAGGTACACCCTGGGACGTGCCAATTCACTGCATGCTGTTGCATCCCTTTATGGAAAATACCATATTTATTGCCTCACGAGGCACTGATGCCATGTTGCCACTGGTAACTCTCATCTAATGGTGATCATATGCACATTGGAAACTTCAAACACATCCTTATTACACCTTCTGTTGTACATTTACTGAGAAGTATTTAAAGACTTTAACAGATGCATATTTAAACGTGTATGTGCTCACATTTGCACAGTCTGCTTGACTTTATTTCAATCACACACTGCTTTTGGCAGACATAAGCCTAGGTAAGGTTTTTCAATTCTCTTTTTTATCCTCCTACCCTGGGAACAGCATATTTGGTTTTAATCAACCTCTTTGCAGTCTTGAACTTTGTCCTCCTGGAATACAGTGCCATTCATTGAAGGATTTCCCTCTGTCTAATAAACATTAATGAATCACACTTTACAATTCCCCTGTGATCTTATCTTAGTTTCACAGATGGGGAGAACAGACACAAATTAAGGGGGCTGCACACACCACAAATCAAAGGCAGAGCTGGGGGGAGAACCCAGGAATCCCAGCACAATTCCCTGCTCCAATAACTGAAAAAATGTGTTTCTACCCCTGCAGCTGCTCAGGCAGTAACTCTATTGCAGCACCATTGCTTCCAGGCCAGCCAGGCAGTCTGAAGTTGCTCTTTTCCTAAGGTTCAGCTTCCAGCAATGCTGCAAATTCCATGAGGTGACAGAGGGCTGTAGCTCTGACAGCTTCTTCTCCTGGGTTATCCCTGAGGATGTCTTTATTCCCTTCTGAGCAGACCATATATTGTCTCTTCTGATTAGCAGAGCTCTAGCAGGATATGGGGAATATTCCAGTCCCTACTGGTCCACCATGGGTTTATCCATCTTCCCAGAAGAAGAGACTTCCTAGGGAATTTTCATCTCCTTGCCCTGGAAAACACAGCCTGTTCCACGACAAACATGGCATTGGTGCCCAGGAAGAAACCCACATCTATAAATTACACTGAGCAAGGGAAGACAGATCATTGCCTTGTGGCTGGAATCTCTAAGTAGGGCCACTTTCTAGAAGAACCATCCCCAAGCTGTGATTTCACTGGAGACAGAACAAACCAATGTTCTCTGCAAGCTGCACTCCTGTCAGACAACCAGCAGTTTCTCTGACAGCCAGGATTTTTGTGGCACTGCCTGTGAGTCACTATTGAAGGAGTTTTATTCTTAAAAGAGAGGAAGAGTGCTGGAGAAAGGAGGTGTTAGACAGAAAAAAACCAAACCCCCTTTCACACCTCCATCTGCTGTCTTACAGTGCCTTGCTACCAAACATTCACAAATTGGCAAGTTTTACTTCAAATTTTGCTCTGCTGCTTAAAAATTGCCTCGTTTTGAGGGCAGAATCAGATGCCATAGCCTTCCTCTTATATAATGGATAGATTTTCCTTGTGTGGAGCTCCATGGAAAACAGCAGTTTCTACAGTGCAGCCTTCTGCCAGGACAGCCAGGTTACCCCTGAGTGCACTCACAGCTTTCTGCTAAAAGAGGCTGCAGAACTACAGCCCTGGCATCAATCTGCTCCTCTGGTTTAGCCTGGTTTATTCTGCAGGGGGCCAGGGCCAGTGTGCAGCCAGATCCAGGTTGGGAATGGCTCTGGCAGGATAAAATACAGCTATTTCTGGGCTGGGAAGGGATTTGCAGCTCAATCTGTGCTGAGAGCACGTCTCGACTGCAGCACTGTGCACAACACAGCCCCTGCAGAGGCTCCTCAGGCTGAGCTCCCCGGGCTCCCACCGGCACCAAGAGCCAGAGGAATGCTCAGTAACTGCTCCCATTGAATCCTGTCCCATCCCATTCCCATTCCCACTGGGCACTGGGGCTGCACAACCCTGACCTGCCACGAGCCAGGGGCAGGTTCAGCTCTCTGTGCCCCACTTCTGCAAACGTTTCTGCACAGCCATCACTGCATTCAGCCAAGGGACCTGCCAAACTCACTGCAAGCCTAGAGGGATACTCTGAAAAGCCTATTTTCCCTCTAAAGCTGGGCCGTGAGGGGCTAGCCAGTGGCTTTGTTAGTT
>WBMV01000526.1:63502-107132 GCA_013396655.1 Campylorhamphus procurvoides
CCCCCCCCCTCACACATTTGCCTGCATCATCCTTTTTAAATTTAACTCCAGTGCTTATCTGCAGCTGTTTGTGAGGCCACAGCCACAAATGATTGCTGCTCCTGCCAGGTGCAGGCATGAATAAAAAGGTCAGGGCTGGGGGAGGATTAAGCTTTGGCTCAGCTGTTTGCATTCTCACACAGAGCACGGGCTGTCCATCCATCTGTCTGTCAGCCACACACACGACCCAGACAGGTGAGGAGCTCAGGGCTGGAAACAATTCAGTCACGCTCCTACAAAGCCACTAACAAAGATTTCAAACCACTCTGTGTGGTTTAAAAAAAGCTTCTACAGCTTAAATCCTCTGAGCAGCCTTTGGATCAGTGAAACTCTCTCTGCAGAAATATAAATGCAGAATGGCATGGGAACAGTCTCCCCGGAGACTGGGGAAGGGTAGATTGGAGGATACCTAAATCTTTAAATGGTGTCTGAGATTTGCCTGTTAAAGTGGAACATTTTCTTCCCACGCTCACCCAAGGAGATGAAGGAAGGCAGCTTATGGGCACTTAGCACTTACACTGACTACTGAGAGCAAGCAGGGGGAAAAATCCATGGGGCATGGACCAGACCCATCCCCTCAGATCCCCACCTGAAGGATTTCCCTAATTCATGGCCTTTTGGACCTCCAGTAGTGAAAGCTGTGGCTATTTTAAGACCTTCTCATGCTTGCCCTTCTGTTACAACCCACGGGAGGCTTCTAATCTATTTCTGTATATTAGACATCATTTCTCTTCTGACTTCCTTATCAAATGTGAAAAACAATCAATAATTCACTCAGGCTCTACATTCCCATTAGAGTGCACCATAGCTGTGATTTAAATGTATTTCCATTACTGTAATATAAGCAGATATCCTAAACTCTCCTGGAATTGTCCTTTTGCCTGGGACAGCATCTCCTGCCACCCCCAGCAGTTTTATTTCCCCAGCTGTTAAATCTAGGACAAAATACTACTCTTTTGTTCTATATTAAGACCATAAAATAGCAGCTGCCCTTCCAACCTCTGTCCTCGTGGACAGGAACACAGGGTGAAGAATTAACCCTTGGCATGAGCTTTCCTCATGATAAGGCACTAAGAAAAGCCTGATCTCCTTGATGCTCTCCTGCAACAGTGATGAACTGGAGGGGCCCTCACCACAGACTGCAGTTCAGCACTCACCTGTGATTTCCTCCCCCAGCCCTGTTTTGAAGGCCCTGAGCTTCATGTAGCTTAATGAAGAATAAAAAAGATGGTATGAAATCCTCCCAACCCAGTGAGGAGCTCATTCCATGCACCCCTCTGGGTTCAGCTGGGCTCCAGGAGATTCCTGACCAAGGTTACAGGAGCCACAGAGGGTGTTCAGAGTGGCACACCCAAGTGCCACATCTCCCACCTGGGACATCTGCCTGACCCCAACAAATACTGAAACTTCTCCTTCCCAAACTAAGATCCAGGGACAAGGACACGGCTTACCAGACTACAGAAAAACCCTCCTATTCTGTGACTCCACAGACCCGAGGCTGCATTGCCCCATTTCCTCCTGTCCCTGTGTTTAACCTTTTGGTCCCATCAGCTGTGTGTGCACAGTGACAAGGGCAGAGCATGTGGCAGCCACACATGTCCTGGTAATGACTTCATTTCTTCCAGCAGCTCTGGGAAGAAACAAAAACAAATCCAAATCCCCAACCCTGCATAATTGTGGCCCCGTTATTCATGGATCTTAAATTGTACTCCTTCATGAATTTTAATGTGCAGTCCATTTTCTTTCCTCTAATCCTACATTAGGCTGGAAACCTTTATAGACTGAGCATTTGCCCTCCTTAGCTCTTTATTCCCTGCAGCATCAGAGTCCCCAGGCACTGGCCTTGCCTGTGTTCAGCCAACATTACAGTGTTTTCCTGGGGGATACTCCAGTGCTCCTCATCCCTGCAGAAGCAGCAGGGCTGCTGAACACACCCCTGGGAACTCCAGCTCTCTGCTTTGCCCATGGCCTGGCAATCTGTTATGTGAGGATGAGTTGTGCAGCCCCAGAGACAACACCTGGCTGTGAATCCTTAGTGCTGTGCTTTTGTAAATCCCTTTTTCCCAGCTAAAACCATCGCCACAGGTCATCAGGAACAAGCGAAATCCCTTCAGGAAATTCTCCTTTCCAAGGAATTGCTGGTGAGTGACGCATAGGGGCAAACCACAGACAGTTCTGCACCACCACAGAGGCTCAACAGCTTCATTTTAAATGATATTTAGGTCTGAAAGCCTTACAGGATCATGAGATCCTCTAATCCAACCTTCTGCAAAACTGAGATGGTTATTTCCCTACTAAATTTAGTAGTTTGTTCAGCTGAGGTGATGCTTCCAAAGGGAGGATATCCAGGCTCAGTTTGGAGGGGTGAGGAAGCTTCCCTTGGAATCTGCCTGCCAGGTGTGCCCTGAGGAGTGGGGTCCCCAAGAAACAGAGCCAAGATGCTCTTTTTGTATAAATTGCCAAGAATCCATCAAGCCCTGCCCTTCCATGTGAGTCATAGAACCCTTATTAGATGAAAAACAAACACTGTACAGTTCTCAGCTGTAAAGTTCTAAAAATATGGGAACTTTGATGTATAAATGGATGTGGAGGAGCTTTCTGGCCCTGACTCCAAATGTTCCCAATTGCCACTAATTCCACATGGCTTGCAGAACCAGCAGTCATGTTTCTTCTCCAAGTTACACAGAATGTCCTTAGTGTTTTAGGGATTCCAGCCCTGGGGACTGTTTGTGCTGGCATTGATGTCTCAGTCGGGCAGGGAGGGGCAGGGGTGAATCCCACTGGAAATCTGGTTGGATTTAAACAGCACTGACCTTCTGAGAAGTGTGGAGACTGAACCAGGCCTGCAAATCCCATCTGTTCCCTATTTCTGTAACAGGCAAGCTAAAGCCCTAAATCCACACAGCCCTGAATCCAAATTTTGCAGCCTGAGTCCATTCCTAGCAGTGCTGATTCCAGCCCAGCACAGA
Organism: Campylorhamphus procurvoides; assembly: GCA_013396655.1. Lineage (NCBI taxonomy): Eukaryota > Metazoa > Chordata > Aves > Passeriformes > Dendrocolaptidae > Campylorhamphus > Campylorhamphus procurvoides. The sequence goes on from WBMV01000526.1 coordinate 66,511, forward strand.
CTTGCCCCTTAACCTGAACACTGGGATTTCCAGCTCAGCAGTAAATGAAGGAGACATTGCAGGGTGTCTAATGGCTAATCTGGGAAGGGTTTGGAGACAGGGATCCATGCCTTGGTGAACAAGCTGCCCCAGCTCTTTGGTCCCCATAAAATGGTCATCCCAACCCTCATGGTTAATGGTGGTTTAAGGGTTAACTCATGTTTGAGAGCCTCCCCTGCTCCTCCGTGCTGGGAACTAATAAAAATCTGCACTAACTCTCCATCTTAGTGATTATATTAAGTTACAATTCTTGGTTTGGTTTTTTTTCTGCTGCAATTTGATGTCAGAAAAACCTTATCCATAAAGCAAGCAGATTTTAGCTTTGTGAAAAATAGGAGAGAGCATATTCAGGGGAAAAAAAAAGCCTTGTCTCTATCCTTTAAATCCAAAGAACAAAGCTGGAGAAGGCTGGTCCCCAAGCACGACTGGAATTTGGCAATGCCAGTCCCATTAGTGCAGAACAAACCTGTTAAATACATAATGGCTCGAGGACAATGTGGATTAGAAAAATAAGCTTGGAACTGCAAGGGTCCTAATTATTTTCCATCCATCTACCTTTACATTAACCACCAGGGTTTGGTGCTTCCTCCAGTGCTGGGTGAGTTATTGAATTTTTGAAGTGATGCTGTTTATAGAATTGCAATCACTCAGCACCAGCCTTTGTTGGGAGAAGAATCCCCGTCCATCCTCACTAATGGCTCCTTGTGATCTCCTCCAACGTGGAGGATTTCCTGAGCACATTAAACCCGTTATTCACTCTGCCTTTTTAGCTCAGCCAAAGGTTTAACATCTTCAGCAGGAGCACTGTGTGTTCTGCTGTGTTTGAACTAGACTTGCTCCCTGGCAGCTGATGTGCACTCTGTTCCCTGCACATGTTCAGGCAGGGCTTGAACTGCTGAGATTAGAGAGTTTTTTTGGGGTAAGAATCTTGGGGTTTAGCACAATTAAGTGTATGAAGGTCAGAGAATTTTGGGCACCTGAAAACACATCCTTGTCTCCCTGTCAGGGTGCTTGGAGCAACCTGGGATAGTGGAAGGTGTCCCTGCCTGTGGCAGGGATGGGACTGCATGAGCTTTAAGGTCCCTTCCAACCCAAACCATCCTGGGATTCTCTGAATATAGAATTTATCTATGTTTCCTTTCAGCCCTCTAGGCACCTCATGCCATGGGGAAGTTGATAAAGACCCATTTTTTCAATTTTTTTTAAATTTTCATGCTCATTCCAGTGCAAACACATGGACACAGACTTGCTCCTCTCTGCTGTACTGCAGGAGGGATGGAAACCCCCCTAAACAGAACAACCCCAGACCCCCACAACAATCATTTTAGTGGCACCTCACTCCCAGAGCTGCAGTGGCTCCTGGGAACCTGCCTCTCACAATGGCAATGTGGGATCCATCCTGAGAATGTGTGTCCCTGGTGGTCCAGGAGCAGCCAGAGCCCCACTCAGGGTGGGATTACACCACCCCACCTATGCCAAACTGAGAGATTTCAGCCTTATTTTGGGGTGCTCACCCTCATTGCACAGCAAACCCAAACACAAATCTCCTCCAGCCACACTGTCCCTGGGACAGGATGGGATGTAATTGCAGTTGCTGTTTGCCAGGGCGATGCATTTCATGGTAGATTTAATTTTCCTCTCTGGTACTTAATTGTTTTCTTTCCTTGACTTACAGAGCAAAACAACCCTGCAGGGCACGAGGGAGGGCAGGCTGGAAGCACAGGGCATCTTCTTCCCTGCTGCAGCTCCTGGAGGAGAGGGGTGAATTATCACACTGGAATCAGTGCCTGGGTGAGAGATCAGCCCTTGAACACCTTTAGATGTCCTTGACTGGGTGCTGTGGGAGGGAGAGAGAGGGGAGATCTTGGGGTGCTCATTGAACCCCTTGCATGGAACAACCAAATCCCAATTTCAGGGTGGGCATAGGAAAAGCTACCCCAGGAGGTGCTCCAGCACCCCTGAGCTCTGAGCACTGAGTTGGACACTTCTCCAGCCCTCCAGCCTCCAGTTCCCCTCTCAAAAAAATTAAAAAAATAAAAGGAAATCAAAAGGAAAATCAAACTCTCAGTACTGAACTGCAGAGTAATGTTTCCCCCCATTCAGTACCCAACCACTGGGCCTAAACTAACCCACACCTACATGTCAACAGCTGGACTGTTTACAAACAAGTCACTAAAGCAATTGTGTGACCAAAATTTCATTCAGCCATCAGATTTTCACCCACAAACTCCTCAGACACATCTGAGACATGCAATAACTCACCCTGGTGAGCACTGACAGCCCCAGTTACTGATTGCCCCTAATTCTTCATCTCTGCATGAAACACGGGCTCCTTTAGCTAAAGCACATTGATCTTGCTCAGCCAATCTATTTGGCAGATCTACCATTAGTATTTGATGAAGATTTCAAGAATAAATCCAGTTTGTGGGGCAGACACCAGTCCCAGCAGGGGCTCCAGGTGTCTGTAGCTGTCCAACAGGGTCTCCCTGCATCCCATGCCACTCCCCCATCACAGAAAGGAGGGGGAAAGGGAGAGGAAAACAAACTTTTTACATCAAAATGACACCCAAGCTGTTTTGGTGCCTGTGTCCCCCCTGCAGAGCCCCACTGTGCCTGCTGTGGACATCCTACTGGAGCTGGGGCTGCACAGACACCCCATCCTTCCCCCATCTCTTGCCTGCACAAATCTGGGATGGGAATGGGATTTCCAGTACCTGCTGCCTTTGTGGGGAGCTAAAAATAAAAAGCATCTGCTAAAAATAATGAATGATCCAGGAAAAAAAGAGTAAAACCCCAGAGATCCTCCGAGTCCAGGGAGATGAATTTTAATTTCCCTTTAATCTGGACAATAAATCGTGATGTCACTGCTGGTGGGCACAGCTCAGCCTGGGGACAGAAGTGGGAATTGTGGCTCCCTGGCCATCCCACCTGGCATTCCCCAGGCAGGGCTGAATCCCAGCACTGAGCTTTGGGTGCATTCCAAAGGAAAATGGACACAGGACAGGCAGGAGGCCACAGGCTTCAGCTGCTCCAGCCTGGGGATGTGTCCTAAACCCTGTGGCTGCAGCTCCCACTGGTGCTCTCCCCATTCCACACTTGGCATGAGTGGATTAGAGCTGGGCTTTGTGCTCTGGTCTGTGCCTGGGCACTGCCAGATTTGGGGGGCTCTGAGCCTGCATCACATCCTGGCCTCGGGCAAGGGGAGGGAAAAGAGCCAGAGGTCCCAGATTACAGCCTGGATTCTGAAAAATCATATTTACCAAACTCTCTGCTTTTAGATGGAAGAAAAAGAGTGATCAGAGATTACTTGGACCGTGATCTTCCAAAGAGACAACGAATTGAACTCCTGAAGACACATCTGAAGGAGGAAAGGATGTTTTGCACCCAAAGCCTGGGCTCTGTGAGCAGCTCCCAGCTCAGCCCCTGCATCAGGTAAATACACAGGGTATCATTTACATACAGAGCTCACCTGGGACTGGGGGGAAAACCCTCAATTCCAGGGACAGGCCCAGGGCTGGGGGGAAAACCCTCTCAGTTCCAGGGACAAGCCCAGGGCTCAGTGCCCCCCACACAGCCGAGTTTGGGGTGGGGGTTTGGGGCTGGGGGGGCTGGAGGAAGGAGGCAGGAGGGCACACTCTGGGGGTCCTGGGGCAGGAAGGGCTCAGCCTCAGAATACTCTAAACACTGAAAGCCCGTGGGAAGACACAAGGGCTCACAGTCTGAGGTGTGATTTATGTGCAGCAGCAGCTCATAAACCCCTGAAATAGAGTCTTTAGAAACACCTTGGCCTTGGCTACAATGCTGCTGCTGTGGGGCACAGGGGGTGGGGGAGAACTGAGGCAAAACTGCCTGTAAGCAACCCCTCACGAGCTGCTCCAAACGTGTGTTCAGTCCAGGAGTGGCCAGAGAGGTGAGGAAATACTTTTCTGGAGAGCAAAGGCTGTGTTTGCACCTGATGCTGTTTGCTGAGTGCTGTGGTCCTGCTCCCTGCTCAGTGTTTACCCAGCCGGGGGGCTTGGCTGGGCTGGGCAGGGTGTTGGGGAGGAATTCAGCATTCCTGTGGGCAGGAAGGCCCGTGGTTTCCTGAGCTGTGACACACAAGACCTGCAATCCATCACTGGGCTGGGGTTTTGCAGTGCCACGAGCCCCAGACAAGGGGCTGCTGTTGGCTCAGGGCTGTGCAGCCACTGGGGCAAGGTGGAGGAAAAGCAGGTATTGAATTCAGGAGGGCCCAACCTGCAGCTCACCAGGGGCTCACCCTGCTCTGCAGGGCCCTGCCCACCTCGGGGGGTTTGGGGGGAGCCCCCATGGTTGCCTTAATTTCCTCCTCCAAACACTGGAAGGCGACTGACCCCAATTTTCAGTGCCAGTAGTCTTCCTTTTTGCCACCCTCCTGTGCCAGATGCAGCAGTGCTGGGTGTCACATGTGACATCTCCATGCCTGGCAAGGTAGAGACCCCTGGGAATGGGAATGAGCCATGGAGCATCATCCCTGGGGAAAGCTGCACTTCTACAGCAAGTTTAGTGGCTGGTGCTTCCTCTTTATCCCACCCAAATCCTGTGCCCTTTGGTCCCTGGCACAGTCACTGCCCACCTGCAGAACAGAGCAGAGCCCACCCAGTCCAGGGTGTGCATCTCCACAGAAACAAACTTCCTAGACCAAACCCTAAATATTTCCCTTGGACACAGCAGGGCAAAGGCACTCCCTGCCATGGGGAACGTGGGGCTGCAGGACTAACAAAGGTGCCCCCTTTGCTCACCAGCCTGGAAGGGAGCACAGAGCTCTCCCCTCCCCAGCACCAACAGCTGCCAAAGGTCAGGGCTGAGCTCCCTGGTGAGAGTTTGTGGAAAGAAATCCCCTCCAGCACCTTGGGCAAGGCCTGGCTGAGCTTCCCCTCTTCTCCCTCGGTGGTAAGCAGGGTGCTTTGGGCTGGCAGAGCTGTGGGAGCAGCTGGGGGACGTGGCCAGGCTCCCTGTGCCACCAGGATCTGCTCCAAATCTCCCCCCCAAGCCCTTAATCAGCTTCCACCCAGGATTAGCTCAAACATTCCCAGCCTCTGGTTCAAAATAGCTTTTCTTGCTTGTGGGCAACTAATCCAGGAGGAGCCCTGTTCCCATCAGCCACCCACCTCCAGCAAGGGTGGGCTTTTCCTAAGGCTTGGACCTTGCCTGGTCGCCAAATTGCCTTGGATTGGGAACTGAGATGCACACTGGGATGTTCAGAGCTGGGTTGTGATGGGCACTGATGGCAGCAAGTCCCAAAAACCAACCAAGCAAAGCCTGGCCTGGTGCAAGGCAGGTTCAAAGAGCACAAGAGCTCAGTTTGGGCTGAATGATCTGTATTTGGAGGAAATCCAGGCTTGGCACAAGGGATTTTCCCAGGAGTTCTTGGGGGCCACCATGCAGAGCCCTCCTGCCAAGCTCCTCTGCTCCTGCTGTCAGCAAACACAGCCAAAGAAACTCCCTAAGGAGTTTGGGACCAGGGCAGGACTCAAGGAGGGGAACAACAGCCCCTTCTGTAGGATGGAGAGCAAAGACCTGCTGAAACCAGGGAGAAAATCAACAGCCCCAACTTCCACAGCACCCACCAGGCTGGGAAGGGCCACACAACCAGTGACATCCTCGATAACCCCCCCAAATCCTGCCTTCAGACAGAAATCTGTCCCCAAATTAAAGACAACAGAGACTCACCCCTTCAGCCACTTCATTTCCTCCCCTACAAAACCTGCTCCCACCTTGGCTCCTTCCCACTGACCTGCCCCACCACATGGAGCAGGAGATAGAGCTGAGATTCCAGCAACACCAACACTCCAGATAAAGGTCCCTCCCAGCAAAAATACAGCCAGGCTTCTCCAGAAACCACCAACACCTGGGGCTGGGGGAAACAGCACAGCTGGTACCTCCTCAGGGCTGGGGAGGAGCTGCCCTGGGGGACACAAAGGCCTCTGCTCTGCCAGGTAGAAACTGATATTGACAGGTGAGGTGTTCCCTTTGTGTCTCCCGAGGGGGGGTTGTGGCTGCAGTGCTTCCCCCAGGCTGTCCTGGTTCAGGCACAACTGCACCACACTTCATCTCCAGGCAGGAACCTCCAAAAAAACCCCAACCCCTGTGAGGCAGGGATGGAGCCAAAGCCCCCCTGGGGCTGGGTGAGACATCTGTGAGCACAGGGACTCTGCAGAGATGGCAAACCTGCATCAGAGGCTGAGCCCTGCAGCACTGCAGCTCCTCTGACACCCAGCCTGGGCTGGGAGAGGCCCTTCCCTTCTGCCTGAAACCTTCATCAAAATAGCACAATTAGGGGAAAATCCTTGTCCAAGTGGAAAAGAAAACACCAGCCTGGCTTTCACAAGGAAGCAGAGCTATATAAAAGGGCTCCTATAGCCTTCTGCTGTTCCTGTCAGGCATCCAAAGCCTCCACAGAGCCCGTCACTGAGGGGCACATTTCCATGGGGCGAGGTCGGGCCCCTGCCAAAGGATTTCAGGATTTTTCCCCAGCATTTCACCTCATCAGAAGTTTCCCTACATGGGGAACAAATGGGCTGTGGGGCAGCCCTGCCGGGAGCAGCTGCTTGATCCTGAGCCATAAATAACTGGGCAGGCTAGAAAATCTCCACGGGTTTTTTCACAGGAGGTGACTGGGTGATGCCTGTCCCTGCTGTCCCTGCTGCCATTGCACTTACACTCCCCTCAGTCCCCCCTGCCTGCCCTCACAGGGATGATCCCCCCTTACAGACCCGGGGGGATTGATGGAGAGATTCAACCCTGGAGAGATTTGATGTATAATTGATGTAGGAGACCCCCCTGCATGGCCTGGGCAGGGTTTGTGTTTGTGCACCCCCAGCCCAGCTCTGAGCGCAAAGACCTGCCTGGCCCTGGGGCTCTCTGGGGGCTCCGTGGTTTTTTGGGGTCACACGGAGAGCAGGGGCACCAGGACTCGGTTATTTCCCCCCGTGGGGATCCCCCTGTGCAGCCAGGGCAGGGTCACCGCGGGGTCACCACATTCCAGGTGACATTTCCTCCGTGCCTGGCCTGTTTCTGTGGGACATTTCTCGGTCAGCAGCGGAGAGCAGCCTGGGCACTATTTATACCCCAACCGGAGCCGGGTAAAAATACCCGCGGCGTGTTTGGCAGCCCGGACACGCCGCTGTAAATTCTCCCCGTCAGCAAGAACATCCTCCTGTCCCACTGCGAGAGGTGGCGGGGGGGAAGCCCAAGGGGCACCCGTGAGGCTGGACCTGCAGGGAAGGGGAAAAGGGATCGAGGGAACCCATGGAAAACAACTGGCAGCGTCCTTCCCCGGTGCCAGGGTCCCAAAATAAGGGCTGGGAAGCAAGGCAGGAGTGTCGAATTGCTCTTGAACCAGGATTAAAGGCCACTGGCACTGCTGTATTTATAGCTCCGTGATCCTCTGAAAAAACCCTCATTGTGAGGGGTAGGATGAGAGCAGTCAGGAGCTGCCCTGTGCCTGTTTATAGCCTGTCCTTGGCCACGGGGAAGGGCAGGGAGAGCCCTGCAGCACCATCACCGAGGGGGACGCAGCACCCATCCTTCCCTCCATCCCTCCATCCGTCCCTCCGTCCTGCAGAGCCCGGGGCTGCTGCTGCCTGAGTCAGCTTATCTCCCTCGGCTATTCATAGCTGCGTCGGCTCCTCCACGCTCTAATTGCAGTTTAATCAAACAGCCAGTGCTGTGTGTGCCCTGCATCCCGACCTGCGGCTCTGCCCTGCCCTGCCGGGAAGGCTCCGGAGTGCCCAGAGCCCCCAGGGTTTGGAACCGCAGCCCCAGGACCTGTCGCGGGTCTGGCACTTTTCCACCTTCGTCCTCAAACGCAGCCAAAGGGCTGATGTGGAGTTGGATCCCTCCTGTGCACGCACGTGTGGCCACGGGAGCAAGGGGAGCGGCCACTCTGGTTTGGACAAGGAGGTGGGAACGGGGTTGCAGCCTTTGGGCTTTTGGGGTGATGCAGCAGCAGCTCCGGGGGTTGTAGGAACAAGCCCGGCCACAGGAGCTCCTGGCACGGGTGGCTGAAGGCCCTGGCTCACGTTTTTGGGAGATGCCCCCATCCCTGGGCCCTGTGCAAGGCGGTGGCAGCGCAGCCTCAGCCCCGGAGCTCACACCCCACAGGGCACACACAGGCCCCGAGCCAAGGGTGGCACGAGAGAACTCTGACCACCCTGCTGGGCAAACAGCCCGTGGTGCCCACTGCCCCTTCCCTGGAGCTCTTTGCCCACGGGATGGGCATCCATGGGATCAGAATCTGTGGGATGAGAATCCATGGGATCAGAATATATGGGATGAGAATGAGAACCCACAGGATGGGCACCCATGGGATGAGAACCTACAGGATGGGCACCCACAGGCCCAGCACCCACGGGATGTCAGTTCACAGCCACCCCTCACCCCCGTCCCGCAGCCCTCTGGCTCCTCTCGCCACGGCCGGAGCTCCCCTCGAGTTCAGGGCCCCGGCCAGGTCTCTCCAAAGAGGGTTAAGTGGCTTTTTCAGACACCCAAGGGAATTAAGGGCACTCAGTGGCCCTGCTGGGCACTGGCACAGGGCACAGGGACAGGTCCCAGCCAGCCCCAGCTCTGGGGTGAACAGGGATTGCCTCAGCTCATCCCAAAACCCCAGACATGGCCCTGCTTTCCACCCGAGGAGGGAACACCAGGAACTGGAAACGCTGGATCCCACCTGGAGCAGTTCCCATTGCAGGGGTTTGCACACAGGACAGGAGACCGAAGCAGAACATGGAGCAGCAGTTTTAGTACTTGAAAATTTTATTTTCTCAAATGAGCACCAACACATATTGTAAATATGACAAACAATACGCCTCCCTCTAATACTGAAGAACTATATACAATGTACAAATACATGAAAGGTGAAAACCAATTATTGGAAAACAAACAATTGCATTTATGACTGAAGCAAATGACCTGAAAGAATATGCAAAAAAAAATAAAATTAAGATCAAAGAAGTAAAAGTATACACACTTTGTAAACACAAGAGCATCCACAGACAGGCTGGTACTGGAAATATTGTCCTTAGTTTTGTCAGTGGGGAAAGCATTCCCATTTCCTTATGAAGAACAAAACAAAGGATACACACAGTTGGAACGATGAGAACAGCTGACTGGTGGTTGTACCTGACACAAAGCCATTCTGCTTGCATTTAAATATGTTGATTTATTGGTTTAGTCTGAATTCACGATGATTTTGTTTCCCCTCTTCTGCTTATTCTTCTTGAACAGGATTCTGCACCAACACCTCTGTCTAACCTGATTGGTTCTGAGCACTGAATTTCTGAGGCCCCTCAGTGGGTGGAGGAGTCCCTTCCCACCGAGCAGGGTTTGGGTGTCACCTCCTCATCCCACAGCTGGATCCCACTGGACACCAACCAAGTGCAGTGAAATGCATGACTGACACATCACAGAGCACTGAGAATGCAGACAGAGAAAGTTCTCACTTGATCATCACAAGAACAGGGGGCATTCGCAGGGTTTGTAGGGTTGTTTTGGGGTTTTTCCTGTGTATTTTTAAATGGTGTGCACCAAACCCAGGGAATTAAAGAGTGCAACAGTTACTCAGCACTGAACAGAGCTCCTTGCTCTGCAAAACAGTCCAGTGGTTTGTGCTGTTGGTCCACTTTGGGATAAAGCAGAGACCCGATGAATTAAAAACGAAGAAGGGGGAGAAAGGGGGAGATAAAAGACAGAAAGGAGAACAAAATAAATGAACTTCACTGCCAGAGAGGTAAACTTTTACTCTAATTTGTTATGTAGCAGCCTGGTTTAAAAAAATAATAAAACAAACAAACACAAAAAAACCTCAAAAAGAAACTCAGGATCCATGTCCAAAGACTTGTGGATTAGTTTAAAAACAAGGACTAGTTAAAAACCTCCACCCTCCTTCCCTGCAGCCCCCGAGCCACGGGTGACTTGGAGGCCACAGCTCCTGTTCCATCCCATCTCCAGATCTCCTTCCCTCCAGCCAACTCTGGGGCAGGAGAAGATTCCAAGCCTGGACCCTCCAAACCTGCTCTGCTCGGGAAGGTCATGCCCTGGGTGAGGTTTGGGGGGAGCTCGAGGTGACTGCGGCTCAGGGAGGGTGTCCCAGCTCTCCAAGGGCTCCCACCCTCCTCCCCCCCCGAGGCTGAAGGAGCAAATCCCCTCCCCTGCCACACCCAGAGGGAAAACGGATCGACTCCAGAGGACAACGCCGATTATGAGTTTTGTTTCCCTTTGAACACACTTTTCAACAAACACAGAAGGAAACAGAATCATTTATAAACAACAGAAAAGTGCTCTCAGGGAGGGGCTCTGAGAAAACAGCACCAAATATATTATTCTTTTAAAAAAATTAAATATTATTTACAAAAGTATATTTCACAAGATAACGTCTGGGGGGGTTTCTGCTTTGTATATATTATCATCTGAATATTTATTACAGGGATGGGGATTTCACATCAGATAATCCACCAGAGAAAACAATTTCAAACTTAGTCAAGTCTGAGCTTTGGGGTACACGGGGGGTGTAAACTCACAGCTTGCCACACACGAGGCTGCCACACCAGCACAGAAGGAGAACCCAGTGCTGGCTGTGCCTTCCCAAGGAGTGTCACCCCTGGAAAGCAGCACCAGGGCTCAGGCACTGCCTCAACAGGGGGCAGTTCCCATGGGCCCCCCTCCCTCCTGCTCTGCTCCAGCCCTCGGGACCAGGGATGGTGCTGAGATCTTTGGTTGTGCTCCCAGCACATCTCTCTGTGTCTCTGCAGTTCAACCTGTGGCAGCCCCAGCACAGACCCCACATCCCAAATCCCAGATCCCAAATCCCAGCTCCCACCCCTGCCTGCCCCATTCCCCATCCCAGCTGCATTAGGGCTGGACTGAAGCACTTCCTATTCACGGGACACTCAGCAGAACAGGAACACCACGGAGCTGCACGAGGCCATTTCCCACCTCCCTGCCCAGCTCTGCCCTCCCTGCCCAGCAGCTCTCTGGGTGCTGGGGGCATTCACAGTCCCATTTTCTCTTTCCTATCAGACTCCCAGCAAGGGGGTGACTCTGGGCATGCTGGGGGGACAAAACCCATTAAAAGCAGATTAAGATCTCCTAGTCAAGCTTAGACTGGTTGCCATTAAAAGCCCAGCACCTGTGACCAGTTAAAACCTTTCTTATCCCAAATACACAGATAAAAACATCTATACCTGGTGGCTCTCTGTAGTTCTTATTTCTCAGAGCAGTTCTTTGCACAGCCCTGCCTTTTGTAGCACTTTTTATCAGCAGTCACTCCAAATACCAACATCAAACCAGGTGCTCTCCTCAGCCCCACAGGATTTGGGATTATCCCTCTCCTCTCCCACTTCCAACCAGGCCCCTTTAAAGGCTCTGAATCTGCTAAAGAGCTCCTTGAAGGACAGAAATTACTCTCACTAGTCCAAGCCCAATGAATTGTCATGGACAGGGAGGTGGGACCAGGCCAGTGCCAGAGTCAACAGGACAGTGGGTACTGTGGAAGTTTTGATTTCCAGTAATTTTTATCAGAGGGGAGCGTGGATGGTGGAAGCAGAGACAGCCAGGGGTGGAAGCTGAAGCAATTCTTACACAGCCACAGCAGAAGGGCGAGGGCAGAAGCCACCTCAGAACAGGCTGGTCCCAAACTGATCCAACTCCATCCACACAGGAGCCAGACCAGCCTCCACCTCCATTCCCTCCCCAGGGTGGTCAAAACCAAAGGCTGAGAGAAAAAAGAGCCTTTCCTTCCTCAGGTTTGGGTTTCAGCACAAGGACCCAGCACTGAGATCCCCCTGACCCTCAGCAGGGTCTCTGTTGAATTCCCTGCCAGTTTAACCCCAAAGGACTCTCCCCCCAGCCCTGACCCCAGAGCCAGCTCGGAGCTCTCCAGGTGGAATCCAGCCACGAGATTTCAGCTCCAAAGCTTCCCTTTCACAAGGAGTCACAACCCCCTGCACAACACTCTTTCCTTCTGGATTAACAAAGATTTCCCCCGATGGATTAACCTACTTGAAAGAATTCCACAAACAGAAAGAAAACTCACTCGGAGAGATAAAACTGCCTCAGTGAGATGGCCTTGGTGAGGCCCCAGCAAGGCTGGAGTGTTGCAGAGCAAACTTCCCACTGCCACTGATGCCTGGGGAACTTTCCCTCTCACACAGGACGCCCCTTCCCCTCCACCCACCTCAGGAAGGTCCTCAGGAGTCACACTGGAAAAACTAAAATGGGAAGGACTTATCCCTTGCAGTTTTCTCCCCCCTGCTTTAAACTCCAGGGTGTAATTTCAGGGGTAGGGGGAAGATTATTTATTTCTTTTTGCTATCCCACTCTCCCCTGTGCCTGCCACAGGTTTCTGGGAGTGGGAAAAGGGGGAGGGTTTGGGGGGACACCTCATGGCTTGAAATATCTTGCTGTGCACACACCCACCAGGTCCTGTGTCCCTCCTCTCCCCACTCCCACCCCACTGCTCTGCCAGGCTCCCACACTGCAGGGCCTGGGATTAAGGAACAGATCCTGTACCAGCATTTTCCTGCTTGCACTTCTGAGGGATTGGTAAAACACCCCTGGGGTGCTCAGGGAGGGCCAGGAAAACAAGGGGTACCCTCTGTTACTAAGTCTGCCCCCATCCTCCTCCGTGGAATTTCCTTCTTTGCATCTTCTAAGCTGCAGCTCCAGCCTCCTTGTGCCTCAAGTGGTTTTCTCCTCCTCTCTGAAGGGCTCAGGAGTCAGGATTTGGTTTCTCCAGCTGTGAGGACCCTCCCCACAGTGCTGGGGCCTTGGGCCCACCCACCCTGAACCAGGAGAGCACAAGGGACATCCCTCCAGCCTCCAGGTCCTGCCCCCTCCAACAACAAGTGCATGGACAGCAAACACAACACAGATTGCAATTGGCTTGTGGGGGGAACTCGTGCTCAGCCAGCTGGGGCTGAGATTTGGGGTGGGAGCGAGCGCAGCCGTGAGGTATTTGTGTCCTCTGAGACGAGGAGACACTGCCAACCTTGGTGAGCCAGGACCGAAAGGAGAATGAGTGTCAGCTTGGGATGAGTCCCTCGGGGCCCTGTCCCCACCCCCTGTCACCTCCTCCTGCCCAAACCTCGGCTCCTCCTCCCGCCCCGAGGGCTCTCCTGGCACAGGTGGCCCCGGGGCCACGGGCACTCTGTCCTCAAGCACTGGGCACACGGGGCATTCTCTGAGCCGCCGGCACAACAGAGAGAGAAGCAGCCAGGGTCAACTCACACACAGAGACAAAGCAAAGAGACAGAGAGACAGAAATTTAGAGGCCAGTCACCAATAAAGATGGAGAAGGGTGTGAAGATGCTCCCGGGTTGCAGAGCCTCTAAATGCATGGAACCAAGCGTTCAGTCACTCTCTCACTCTGGGTATAATGTTCGGTTGGATGGCATCCTCTTACACGCTGCCAGGGCTGGGCTCTGCCCGCTCAATCCCAGCCATTATCCTTGATCATGTGAGCTAGTTCAATGATGTATTTGCCTTCTTTATACTTCTGGCTGCTTTCAAAAGCGTGTTCCTAAAGAAAGAGGAGGGCAAGGGATGAGAGGAAGGTAAGTCACAGTTATGGATCAGGTCTGGGAATGCTGGTGTGAGTCTCAGCCTTGTCTACAGAGTGAAACTGCAGGTGTTCCCTTTGGCTTTCAGGAAAATGGGGTGGGAAGAATCTTAAATCCTGCTCTTAGCTGTCTTTACAGGCTGGGAAAAAAGAACTGGCACCATGTAACATGCAGGTTTCTGCAGGGCAATGGCTCCTTGGGCTAAACAGGGATTTAAGAATCAGTGGTGATAAAATCCACCTCTCTCCAGGGTGCTCTGAGAATTTATTAAAGTCTGTCAAGAATGCAGAGGGGCTCTGATGGAGAGAGACATGGAAGATGCTGTAAAACCCCCACCAGAGGGAATGGGATGGATTCCTGCAGAGATGGAGGCCCAGGAGAAGGACCAGCTGTGCCAGAGCCCTGAGTGCAGCCATGGGAACACACGGGGCTGTCACAGTGCCCAGCTGGAGGGGACAGTCTGGGATGGTCCCTGCTGTCCCTCACCAGGAGGGCCTCCAAACAGCTCAGTCCTGCTCAGGAGCTCCCCTGGCAGGAGGTCAGTCCTCACTGGGCTCCCTGCTGGTTGTAGGATATTGGTCTGTTTGCCACAAACTCAGTTATCTACTCAGTGTCCTGCTCCATCTGTGACATCCATGCTCTGTTTCTGCAGGGATTCCACCCACATCAATTTGTGATGTTTTCCTTTTGCTGGCCTTTCAGCTGGTTTAGTAAAGAACATTTCTGTCCAGAGGCCACAGACACAAAATAGGGTTTGTTTGGACACTGGTCAGAGAGCTCTGACAAACCAGTGTGGTGTGTGTGTCTCCAGAAGCAGAAATTAGGATGCAACATGAGCCTTTATGTGAAAGTAATTGAATTTATGAAGAGCAAGAGACAGCAAACAGATCAACTCGTGTTCAATAGCATTTCCAGTGGGAAGGACATGGGATTAATGGAGCATTCTATTATTCTGATAACATCTAGGGAAAAAGACAGCAGGAACCACATTTATCCTCCTTTATGTCAAGTCTCACCCAGGGGCACCCACCAGCACCAGTGTTTATTCTTACATCCACCACAAAGAGCTCCTGCTCCAAAAGGATGCAACAACACCAGGCAGGAGGGAAAATGGCAAAAAAAAGAGCTGTGGATAGAGCTGAGAACCTGCATTTTGGGTCCCCAAACTCTTCCCACGTTACACCACCCCCCTCCAGGGAAGGGCTGGAGCAGAGCTGGCCCCAGCCAGGCAGCACAAAGGAACTGGTACTCACATATTTCCAGCCCAGCGTGGTTTTGCAGTTTTCACAGTAAATATCTGCCACTGCATGTAAGCCTGTTAATAGGACCCGCTCCTCTGCAGGGCCACAGCCCACGTTCACTCTGGGGGACACAGAGACACCCCTGTTAGGCCTTCCCACACCAAGACCCTCCAGGGATCCTCCTGCAGCCTTGGGAACACAAGCAGGAGGTTCAGGACACTGAGGGCCCCCCAACAAACATCTCTTGCAGTTCTCCAGAACAGAATGGAAAGGTAAAATAACATTTTTAGTCAACTAAAGGTTCCGTAGAAGCTCCAAAGGGAAGATTAATACCACTCCAGTCACTTGTGCTAATTAGGCATTTGAGAAGGATTTTCATTTTCAAATTGATAAAATGGTACTTTTGCTTTCCCAAATGGAAAATTGAAAAATGGCCCTGAAATCAGCAGTTCTTATGAAAGACATCCCAGCAGTGACCTCACCAGAACTATTTTCAGTCGCTGGGAAATTATACTTGGTTTTCATGTTAGCTCTGAGAAGGGCGTATTTAGGGAGCATTTATCTCCACATTTAGGAAATTCTGGCTCTCTGGTCCAACTGCACCCTCAGAGAAGGGGATGACTCATCCATCAGCCCTTATTTCTCAGTCTGAGGATGAAAAATTCACCTTTTCCTCACTGCCTGCCTGAAACCTCAGCAGGAACCAAACCCTCCCAAGGCTCCCACCACGCTGGGGAGCCACAGGCAGAGGTTTCCCAAAGGGAGCTGCCCCCTGGATCTCTTGTTGCTGAGGGATTTCCCAGGGGCACAGCCCCCCCAGCCCCAGAGTGTGGGTACTCACACGGAATTGAAGAGATAAGCACGGCCTTGGCTTCCTTGGAAGGACTGAAAGGCAAGAAAACAAAGTTCAGTTGGCTGGGTGAGGAAAAGAGGCCCAGCAGGCCCTGCCCTCCATGGCTGCATTAAAGTGGCCACTCTGATCCAGGCCCTGGGGAAGAGCACATGGAGAAATGTCAGGACAGGAGTGTGGAAGAGCAGAGGGTTTGTCCTGCAGATGGGAAGGGAGCAGCTGCCTCCAGCTCCCACACCTGCCCCTGTCACTGGGTTAACTGGCAGCCCACTGGGAACACCTGGAATTCCCAGTGTTTCCATACAGGAATGTGCTGCTCAGGAGTTGAGCTGTTTTCTCCCTTATACCCCAGCAACGTCTCCTTTCACCTCCCATTTCTGTTCATGAACCTCCCACCACCCCCAGCCTCACCCAAAGGCTGCCCAAGGCTGCTTTGAATGAACAGCACAAAAATGAGGTGCTCACAGAGGTTTCCCATCCCACTGCCACAGCCCAAGGAGCCCAGCATGCGAATTCCCCGTGGGACAGAGGCTGACTGAGGGGACAGGCTGGGGTCTGCTGGTGCCAGGAGCTGTGCCCACCAACACAACCCCTCCTCCAGTGCTCTGGCAAGGACCTCAACCCTGCTGAGGTGCCTGCAGGCCTCATCTTCCCACAGATGTCCGGGACACCTTCAGGACAGGGATAAACACGGACACCAGACACTCATGGCACATCCTCTGTGCCCCATATTCCTAAGGACCTCACAGCACCTCCGTGGGAAGCTTTGGAGGGAGCAGGGCAGTGCCAGCCTGGCAGGACACTCCAGGTATTCCTGACATTCCAAAGCCAGCAGATTTCACTGTCAGGTCTGTGACATCACCCTGTGATGTGATGGTGCCTCGCTGACAAAAACTGCCTGACACCAGCAAGTGCCACCTGCATTTTTAATGCCCTTTGACAAGCACACACTGAATAAAACATTTGGTGCTGATGAGCAAGAGCAGAGTTGTCTGTACACAAGGCTCCTTGTGGGATACCTCAGGGAATGGCTGCTCTGAGGGGCAGGAGCTGGGAAAGCCAAAGAACAGCATTTCTGGACTACTTAATCCTCTCTCTTACACCTTACCAGGAACTTCTGAATATTTCATGCTTTTCTTAAAGCCTCAGGTGATGATTTCCGTCTAAATACCCTTAAAGGTGGGACACAGGGTTTGGAGGGGGAAACATGCAAGGTTGTACCTGCCTGGCCCTCTAACAGTGGTCATTTATTTAGTGAACAGCAACCTCCCCTCCAGCAATCCTGGGGGTCCTGCCTCTGAGTGTCCAGGTGGGAACTCAGTCCAGCCCCAGGGATGCACCCCTGCACCTGCACAACTCCTGCCTCATCACAAACAAAGCCAAAGCCTCCCACTGGAAGATCCCCAGCTGCAAAAGGATCCTTTCCCCAGAGCAGAGGCCCTTCAGTGGGCAAGAACACCCCTGGGCACAGGGCAGGGAGCCAGAGCCAGCAGTGCCAGCTGCCTGTGAGGTCTGCATGGCAGCAAGGGCTCTGCCAGCCAGAGAATCACTGCCTGGCACAGAACCCACCCAGTCCTGGAGGAATAGCTGCTCCTCAGAGGGAGCTGAAGCCCAGTATTAGTTGCCACTCTGGATTCTGAGAGGATGCCCGAGGCACTGGGGTATCTCTTTCAGCCAGACAAAAGCAGTGCCCTGAGGAATGCCTCTTTTCTTGGGGAGGAATTAAATAGGACACATGGCTCAAGCATGTTTGTGTAATTGCCTTTATTAGAGAGGCTTCTTTTCCTCCCTCTGCAGCACCCCAGCTCTGTGGTGCTGCCACCCCACATCCAGCCAGGGCTGCCCCACAGCACTCAGGGCTGTTCCCATGTCCTGGGGGGAAATGGGGACCAAAAGCTGATGCTCCCCCAGGCAGAAAGAAGAGTCCCAGCCAGGCCAGGCAAT
This sequence comes from Campylorhamphus procurvoides, assembly GCA_013396655.1. NCBI lineage: Eukaryota > Metazoa > Chordata > Aves > Passeriformes > Dendrocolaptidae > Campylorhamphus > Campylorhamphus procurvoides. The sequence continues at coordinate 84,162 of WBMV01000526.1, forward strand.
GCTCTCCCTCACTGCAGCAAACAGGGGGGACACTGCCTGGCCCTGCTGCAGCACAGGGATGCCAGCCTGGGAACACGGATCCAGGGATGAGACACAAAGCCCCACAGCACCATGGGTGCCATCAAAGCAAAATGAAAGCAGATGAGGCTTCAAACCCTCCAGTCCTTCCCAGTAAATACTTTTCCATAAACACCAAAGTGACTAAGTTTGCCAATCACAACAACCATGGGAGCAGAGTTTTTGTTGGTACAGAAATAGGATTTTCCGTGACTGCTCTACAAAGGGCTGTCTTTAATAAACAAACCCAATCCCACCAGCCCTGTCTCTGGGCTCACTGGACATTGTTCCACTCCCCTCCCAGGCACAGTAGCCTGCTTTCAGAGGTGCCCCTCCTTCCAGCTCAAGCCAGTGCTTTGGGGTATCTAAGGGTGGTCACTGGAAAAATATCCCATTAATTACCCCCTGTCCAAGCAGACCTTTTCAACAAACCACTGCTCAGCTTTCAGGGCTGCTGCTGTCTTGATATTCCCCCTCCAGCGAGCTGAGGATTTGGCAAAACATGCATAAAACACTTGGAGGAGTGTGGCAACCACAAGTTCCCATGTGCCCTCTGAGCTGACTGCAGCCCTGCAAAGGTAGCACAGCAGGGTTTTATCTGGGTGCTGCAACCTGAGCATTGTCTGGAGATGCTGCTGCTCTTGTGGCACTCCAGAGAGATTGGCACATGCTGTAATGGGAACTACAAACCCAGAAAAATCAGGTATATTTATGCACCAGCAGATGTTCTTTGGTTTTGCTGTTGTCTGGTTGTGTTTTTCAAGAAGCACACAAAGCCATTCCCCTCTCTGGAGGGACAGAGAGCAGTGAGACCTACTTTCTGTGCTCTGCATTTTCTCTGTGCACCTTCTCCTGATACACATCCAAAGGTGCATCTCACACACAAACAGAGAAATCCAGGCTACTTGTTCTCTGAAATAACAGCTCCTGGCATCCCTTTCCAGCTGAAAGAAATGGAAAGGCTCTCTCTGAGTGTCCAGGTGGGAACCCTCAAGGCCAGAGTCAGCAGTTTGGCTGGATCCTCGCCTGCCAAGCTGCCTCTCAGAGCAGGAGCTCCACGTTAAGATGCTTTGGCAGCTGCTCTGGTTTCAGAAGTTCCCATCACCCAATGTACAGACACTCATTCTGGCCCCCTCAGCTGTGCTGATTCCAAATTAGAGCTGTGAAATGGCTATTTTAGAAAAACCAAATGCTTTGTGGGTGGTGGGTGGGTTTGAGGGAAATGGCTTTTCCCCTTTCCTCTAGCCTGGATCCAGTTAAAGGCCAACCCCACAGACTGCTTTGTAACCAGAGGACACGAGTCCTTCAGATGGGCAGGTCCCAGAAGAGCAGCTCTGTGAGAGGCACAGCAGGGCACTGTGGGCTCCACAGACACTGCCAAACCAGACTTGCCACAGGAGGAATGGGATGTGCAGATGGGATTGGGATCCAGCTCCACCACCAGAGATGGGCTCAGCCTGCAGGACATGGATCTGTACATTCCCACCCACGACCTGGGAGCTGCAGGGCTGCTTGGGGCCATTTGTGGGGTTGGATGTGCAGCTCTGCATGCCCTGAGCATGACTCCAGATCCCTTCAGAACCCCACGGGCTGCAGGGAAGGGCTGTGCCCCCACCACCCCAGCCTGCTCCAGTTCCACCAGCCCTCACACCCCAGAGCCCTCACTGGGGACACAGAAGGACATTTCCACCCTGGATGAGCCACAAGGGCAGGGAAAGGCAGGAATTGCAGCCACGCTCCCAGCACACTCACAGCCCATCCTGCTTTCCCCCAGCACCTCCAGCTCCTCATTCAGGCACAGCCCACTCAGCAGTTCCACACACTGAACAGATGACAGGATTAATACCCCAGTCTTTGTGACTCTGCCTGACAATGGGCTAAACACAAAAAGAGCTGGCTGGAATCATCTGGAAAAATAGGAAGCAGTTGCCAGGACTAAAGGGCTCCACACTGCTGCCTGTTCTCTGCAGACTGCAGCAGAGAAAACCCCCCCTTACCTATATCCAGCTGGCAGCCCTTTAATAATCCAATAAAGCAAAAATGAAAAGGCAACTGGTCCCAAAGAGATAGCAGAGGAAAAAGGAACAGAGTGTGCCCCTTCAGGCCACGCTCCTGAAGGCTCCAGATAATTCCCCCTGCAGGGATGCAAATGGAGCAGAGGGCCCAGAGTCACCCCCAGGGAGCCAAGGCCTGGGCAGTGCAGACCAGCAGCTCAGGAGGAGCCAAAGGGCCACCAGGACTCCTTCTCTGTGCTTGTGACAGCCCCCCTGGGACATGGCAGGGCAGGGAGAGGAGGGTCTGGGCCAAAAAAACCCACCCAGAGACCTGTTCTGAGAGATCTGTGCACGACTTTGGGGTTTGAGTTACTCCAGTCACTGGCACGACACTGAATGCAAGGTTTATCTGTTCTGGCTGCTGATTTCATCCTTAACCATCCAAAGATGAGATGTTCTCATGAAATACAGTCTGAACAGGCAGAGGAGACCTCTCAGTAAGACAAAACTGCAGTGTAGGAAGACATGCCCCAAACCCCAGGCTCTCCTCACGCTCATCCCACTCCCTGGAACACTTAATCCCAATCCCTACCAGCTGCTATCCCACCTGTCAGCCACCACCCCACAGAAAGCCCTGCCTTTATGGCACCTTTCAAGCTCTATTAATTATGGCAGCAGTGATTAATTAAAAAGATTAGCCCTGCAACGTGTTTGGAAGAACCCCCACACCAGGTGTATGATGGCTCTGCCAGGAGGCTCCTTGTGAGTCACAGTGGGAGGAAAACTGGAAAATATTACTACAAAAATACCCTCTGCAGATTCAGGGTCTGCACGAGCCACTTCCACCATCTACTCACACCACACTCAGGTATTCCCCAAGGGAGCACAAGTTCAATTACTCAGTCCCTGTATCCACACAGAGCTCAGAGACCTCCTCAGGGTCCATCAATTCCACCTTGCTCTTCCTCACAGGAGGGGCAGTCTGTGATCAGATTAATCAGGGATTGAATTTTATTCCCATCACAGGACAGACAGACCCACATCAAGGGGAACAGTTACATTATTCCACCTCATCCACAGACGTGACCTTACCCTGTTCCAGCTGCACTCCTGAGCTTTAATTGAGTTTTAACACGGGTCCTTAATGCTATTTAAAGCCCACAGTCGATATGGAATTAGCAGATCAAACTCATCTCTGAAATAACTCAATTAATTCAGCACAGCCTTATTCCCCAGCAGTTGATGCTGCTGTGCAAACACCCAGGGAACAAATCCATGTTCCATGCTTGGAAGAGCTCCCTCCCAGCAGTTCCACACCATGTTTGGGAGGAAGGTGCACGGGCTGGAGAGGTGGGAGACCCCTGTGTGGTTCTGTCCTGCTGGGAGATGTTACTGCAGTGTTCCATCCTGCCTTGTGACAGCAGCAGGTGCCCCCCTGAAAAATTCAGAAAATAGGTGCCAACTGCTCTGTCCCCTTGTCCCTCACACTCCTGGCAGGCTCTTCCTCCAGACTCTGCCTCAGTTCAACCACAACACTCAGTTCTCCTCGTGTTATCACGAGCCCCGTGCCATTCCCCTCCTTCCCAAAGCCCAGGGCTCCTGCACTCTGTTCCTATTTATTTTGAAATGTGTTGCTAGCTCACAGACTTCAAAGTGGAATTTCAAAATGTGAACACTAAAGGTGCAGACTACTGAAGGCAAACAAAAAAGAAATACAGGGAATTTACTATTTCTGTGAAACTTCACAATATTTTGGGGCTTCTCCTGTGATTTTGATGGTCTCTGGTTGCTGCCGTGCTTCAAAACTTGACTTTAAGATGAAAAAGGATGGAAATACTGCAGGGAAAAAGAGCAGATGGAGTATTTGCTTTTAAAAGCAATTACTCCAATTTCTGTAGGGGCAGGGGAAAGCAGAGCAGCTTCAGGAGACAAACCCCTGTTCTCTTTAGCCCCAGAAGGGAGGAGGCTGTGGGACTGTAGGCCCTTCACTCCAGGAGAGCAGGGATTCCAGGCTCCCTTCCCCTCCTGTTCTGCTTCCCTCTGCCAAGGGAAAATCCTGCACTAACACAGGGAAAAGGCAGCACGGAGGGGTGGGCAGAGGGATGGGTGGGTACCACATGCCTCCACCTCAGAGAAATTCCAGATCTACCAAAGGTCTTGCAGATGGAAAGGATAAAATTCAGCCCTGAGCCCTGTCAGCAGCTCCTGCTGTCCTCCCATGGGGGGTTCAGTTCTCCAACACTCCCACTGCTCAGAGAACACAGTGCTGGACAGCACCCTGTGCAGTGCAGGTCAAACTCTCTTTTATCTGACGTCTTTTGGGGGCAAGAATTAAGGGCAATCTGGGCTTTTCTAGTAACCTCCAACTCGAGGAACTACACATTTATTGACACCAGGTTGCTTAACTGGGCAAAATCAAAGTGCATCACCCAAGGAGCCCTTCTAACCCTGCAGGAGGGGCAGGCACAGCAGGAATGCTGCTGGGAGCCCTGCAGGAGGAGCTGGGAAGTCCACACGACACAGGATGGGGCAAGTAAGTGAAAATCCCCATCTCCCAGGGCTTCACACTGGGCCTGAGGGCTGTGGCTGGTTAGCCCTGATCCCTCCACCTCCATGGCCTCATTCCCAACAGCATTCCCAGACCTGCAGGAAGTTCAAGGGAGTTGAGTTTGGCATCTCTGGCACATCTCTGACAGCCCCTGAGTGCAATCCTTTACATGGTGGATGTAGAAGGGCAATAGAAGAGACTAATTTTGTTATTTACTGTGAAGAACTACACAAGGTGACAATTAAGCTCAGTTTTCTGGATAGAGAGATAAAAAATGTAGGTTTTTTCTGGTGAATCTGCACTGGTTACAGCAGCAGCTGTGGGTTTTCCCCCCATTTCTGACTGTTGCTGTTTTCCTGTAGGCTCAAAGCATCCAACAATCAAGTCATTTTAAAAAGCAGTGGCAGGGAAGGATAAAGCCCTTTATTGCCACATCAGTTATTGCTACTGCCTGGGTTTTAGAGATGAACACAAAGCAGAGCAGGGAGGGGAGATGGAAACTGCTAATGCCACAAGTTATTTAATCAGCAGCATAATAGTGAGTGTCCATGTATCAGTGGAGCCCTGCTGGCCATTAATACAGCCCATAATAGCAGCACTGCTGACAGGGAGAGCAGGAGGGCCCAGGGCAGCAGCTCAGTTTAATCTGATTTTTAACTCATTCCTTCTGCTGAAGGCAGAGAGAGCCCCAGAACTCTCCCAATTCCAGGTGTTCAGTCTCAGTTTCTACCTCTGTTATGGCTCCTTATTCCAACAGTTTGATCTCCATGGGAACAGGCCCTGTATTTTACGAGAGGAGACTCTGGGTGGAGTTTCCTTGTCTGCTCCAGCTCCAATCCTTCAATTCCCCTGCAGTTCTGCTGGATGGGAAAACCTGCCAGGCCCAACAGCAGGGCCAGACTCCTCCAGAGAGCTGCTGCCTGCTGGCAGACACATCAGCTCCCCTAAAACACATGGGAAGCCCTCTGAGAGCATTTCCTGCTACTCTAAACCAGAAATTATCACCAGAGACTCCTCCTGAGAAGACTTCTCAGGAGTCTTCTCTTCTTTGGGTCTTCTCCCCAAAGGCAGCAGGTGAAAAAGCCCTCCCTGAGTTCCCCCCAACTTGTGTGTGTGACCAACTCACAGATTAAACCAGAGCTCTCTGAGCTGAAAACCTGTGTGTTCCCTGGGCTCACTTGGACCAGGAGAAATCAGACCAGAAGCACACACCTGCCTGGGAAGCTCCCAGGGCAGCTCCCCCTGGATCCTGCTGGCATTGCCTGCTCTTCCAGCTGAGCCCCCCAGAGCCAGGAGGGCTCAGACCTGAGCAGCTCCTGCCCCAGTCACTCAGCACTTGCAGCACAAACAAACCCTGAGGATTCACTGTCCTTCATCCCTGCCAGTTCCCTGGATAATAAATGGGAACAATATTTTATTTATGCCCAGGTCATCAATTCTAAGGCAGAGGAAGCAGCAGATGAAAGGAGAGCTCTTTTCTATAAAGAAAGTGATGGATTAGAAAAATCCATTTTTACCCCGTTCCTCCTCCTTGACAGGGAATTCTAAACTATTGTGATTTATTATCTTTTCCCTTATTTTTTTGGAACAGCATGAAATATTTTTTTTAAAAAAATCACACAGCAGATAATTGCTGTATAAACACAATTATACAAGGAGTACAAAGTACCTCGGGCTTGTTCTATTAAACACCCATATCCTGACTAAATCAGAGGCCTGTCTGTGATCCCATCGTGGACAGTGGGAGCCCAGGGAAGGCAGTGACTTGTAGGGTAGTAAAGCCCACAGGAAGCAATTACACAGACAGGGATCTAATTTAGGTGGCTGCACTATGGAACAGGCACTGCAGACTCTCATTACACAGCTCACATTTCATATCCTGACTTTCCCCTGCAAAGGACATTGTTTGTTGAGTCCCTGCCCAACACTGGGGCTCAAATCCCAGACCCACTGCCCTCCCTGCAAACCCCAACCTGCCTGCAGAAGGTCCTGCCATGGGCTTGTCCCTACAAGTTCCCTTCTGCCTAATAAACACTCCATCTCCTGGGAAGGAAAAGGCCCATTAGCGACTTTGATGACACATTGTTCTACTGAGAACTGAAACCTTCCCAACCCGCATTTCATTTGAAAATTAATTTAATTTTAAACTTCACCGACGCCAAGAGCTACAAGACACCTCCCCTCAGTTTCACAGCAGTGGGAAAGGAAGCTGAAAAGCTCCCAGCACGGAGTTGCTTTGCTGTCCATCACTTACAGCTTGAACTTTAACACCTGCAATTGAGAGCAAGCTGTGAGTAACACCTGGAAGTGGCTACTCAGGAGGGAGCAAGAGCTGCAAAGCAGGATCCAAGAGTACTGGACAGCTTCTAGAAACGGGCAGAGAATTGCTAACCCTGGTGCATGAAGAGCTGCAGGAAATCCATGAGCAGAAGCCTCTGTGGGACCAGCACCATCAGGGAATGCCTGCTGAGAAGATGCTGCTGCTGAGCCTCAACAATGAGAGCAGCCCTGTTTCCATTCCTAAAAAACATGTTGAAATGCTAAAGATGTAGAAGAAAACCACAACAATTAAAAAGATTTGGAAAAATATGAGATTGCACCAAGTTGAATGTGTTTGGCCTGCCCAGAAAGTGATGCAGAGTGACCTTGGGGACTGCACATCACCACCTTTTATAGCAAGGAAGAGTAAAGATGTCATTCATCAGCACAAGAAGTCAAATAACAGCCAGTGACAGGAAGCACAAGTCAGACAGATCTAAATGCAGAGTCTCTCATTTTTAATCCTAAGGATGATTAACCACTGGAAAGAAATGACCAAAGGGAGCAGTGAATTTCCCCCCCCCTGAAGTCTTCAAATCCAGCCTGGATGCTTTTGCTGATAAAGAACTGCTGCAATCCCAGTGAAAGGCAGTGGCCCATGATCCAGGGGAGGTCAGATGGGATGCTGTGATGGCTCCTCCTGCTCTCAGCAGTTCATTACCACGGAGCTGGGGACTTCAATTCATATTTGGGAAGACACAAGATCTACTTTATAGCAAGAATAAAACCTGTGTAATGAAAAATAAGCACTTGACCCATCTCACCTAGCACACCCTTTAATCTCATGATGGAAATGCAGGATTTTCTCTTGGACACAGAAAGCCTCTTTCTTTTCCCACCAGAGGAAACATCACCACATTGTAATTTTAGGATTATTGTTTTAGCTTCTGTGCATGTTCTCCCCACCCAGCAAATAACTCCCTGTGTTCAAGGTGAACTGACAAAACCACCAGCTGGTTCCTGGGAAGTAAAAGCTCTGAGAACATTAAACACTGTCCTGTTCACACACAAGAAAGGAAAGAGCAAAGAGCCAAACCAAAAAGCCCAACAACTGCTGCTCACTCCACCTAAATGGTGCATCAAATGCTTCCAAGCAGCTGAATTCATCCACAACTTATCTGCAGGTTGCACCAAAGCCTCCAGTCCTTTTAAAGATCATCCAGCTGCAACAGAGAGAGAAGTTTGATGTTTTCAGAGCACCACAAACCTCACTGAGGGGCTGCTGGACCAACAGAGGCTCCAGCAGGCTGGGAAGGAGCAAGGCCACAAAGTCTGGGAGGGAGTTTTGCTGATAAACCTTTCAACTCCTCACTGAGAAGATCAAAAAGAGCTTCTAAGTGCTCCCTCATGAACAATCCAAGCCCATTTGAGAAGTCAGGCACAGGGGAGTCCTCTATTTTTCCTGAAGTCTCAGTGCTGGAGGAGCTGCAGCCCTTTGTGGTGAGGAATTTCACATCCATGTTCAGTAAGGCTCCATGCAGACATCAAAGAGAACACTAAACCTCCTCACAAGCCTCAGGCAACTTCAGAGGATACATCACTGCATAATGTTTAGCAGTTGGATCACAGTAATTCATGGAAAAAAGAAACTGCAGGACGCCCACAAGACATTCTCTACATATTTCCATAATCAGGGGCATTTCTGCTGAATTACTGTTCACATGGCAAAAGAAATCAGCCACCAAGACACTAATGTGGCAATTCTGGCCTGCATCTTTCTTCTCCTGTTCCCATCCTTTTCACTGGGCACACATGAAACCAAACAGAAAAGGCTGGCAGAGTCTGAAGAGCACAGAGTAAGCAGAAATCAGGCTTTTTGGGAAAGAGAAAGGTGCTTTTTACCTTGCTGAAGGTCTATTTTGTTAACTCTCCCTGCAGGCCCCCCTAGAAAATGATGCAGAAGGCAGAGTTCTCAAGAAAAGCCCTTCTGTCTCCTTCCTGGAGAGGGATGTTGAGCCTGAGAAGGATGGATGTAACAAGAAGTACCTTTCACTTATTTTTTGGCAATTTGGAAGAAAATCAAATGTGCTTTTTAAGCACAGTCGCCTGGCACAGCATTTTTGTTTTTACACTAAAGCCAAAGAGGATTGGGACACCCTGTACAAATTTGGGAGAGCAGACAGGACCTGCTCCAGAGCTTTATATTCCAAGCAGACTGGACAGAACAGCAGCATTTCAACTGTACAGGTGGGGAGAGGAGGAACAAAGACACCCAGTGACTTTCTCAAGGTCACACAGGAATCTCTTGCAGGGCAGGGTTGAGTTCCCAAAATCTCAGACCACTCAGGCATTGGGAAAAAAAAAATCAGTGAAACAAGGGCATGCACTGACTTTGGCCCAGACTTGGAAATGCTGCATTGCTCCAAGGGAACAGGACCCTGCAGTCCTGCTAACCCAGACAGCAAAGGAACAGCAAAGCAGAGCTGGTTCCTCACCCCACCCCACCCACCTGATCACCTTCCTGTTTCCTAAGTCAGTAAGACCTTTCTTGGCCAGACAGTCCAACCTACAATTTAGATCTTATTACAAATCAGACACACTAAACCACCTTCTCCCTCAGGCTGCAGGAGATAAAAGGACAAGTAAGAAACATTTTGCTAACTGGCTTCATGTAACAGCTTTGGATTGTCTTAAAAGCCTCAGCATCGATTATTTTCTTTAAATAGCAGGGGCTTATTGAGAAACCTGCTACCCCTTCTCGAGCACAAGGTTTTCCTCAGGTAGAAAGCAAAAACTGCCCTGCCAAGGCATATTTGTCAGAGAGTTCCAGATACCCAGCCCTGACAAAACACCTTGGAGTCACAATAAGTTAACACTGGTGCTGAAGGGCTGAGAGGGGAAACTTGGGAGATGGAGAGGAAATAAGGTATGGATTGATACTGAACAATCCTGGGACTCAGCTCCAGCTCGTGTTTCAGCCAAGGGCAGGAGCCAGAGCTGCAATCTGAGTTATCCAAAGGAGCTGAGAGCTCCCAGCCCTCTGTGGGCTCTGCACAACTTGGGGCAAAAGGGACAGAGGAATTATTTCACAGAGCCAAAGCCCCACCACCCTGCTGTTACACAAAAGCCTGTTTTCTGGGCAATGTTTCCAAGGATGGTGTCACTTGGGCTGTTTTGCTTCCAGTGACAGAGGCAGGTTCAGGATGAGATACACCCCAGGCTGAGAAACTCTGTGCTTTGCAGTCTCCCACTCCCTTTTCCATCCTCACAGCCTCGTTCCTTCCCTGCATTTGCCACATTTTCACATGGAAAACAAGCACAACAACTGCACTGCCTGGCTCTCCATGCTGCCACAAGGATATGGGGAAAGAACTACATGAGGCCTCAGGGAGATGTTTCCAACCCAACTCAAACAGATAAAAAAAGGACTATTTTAGTTTGCCTGGGAAAGTTTCTACACATTTTGGAAGCCCCTCGAGCCAGGGACAGCCCTTCTGTTCTGTTAAACAGTCACTTGCACAAATCATCATTGCACAACTACTTTTAGAAGGTTTTCAGTTACACCAAGATGGGTCTTAGAATGTTTACAACTCTGAGAAATAAATCCTAAACCCTTTGCATTCGAGTTGCATGACCTGCTAGTGCTCCACCAGCACTGTGGCCCCAGCTATTAATTCACACCTCAGTCTAAATGAGCTTTCAGAAGGAGCAGATCCCACAGCTCCTGGAGTTCACACTCCCACAATTCACACACAGCCTCATGGTGTGCATTCCTACTTCCCCTCATGTCTGTATTCCAGCAGTCAGCATTCCTGGGCAGTTCCTCCAGGGTGGAAGCTCAAATTCCAAGCAGTTGGCAGCTCTGGCACTGCCCTGCTGGATGTTCCTTCCCCTGCAAGGCTGGCTGCACTGGAGCATGGACAGGGAGCAAGGAGGGGAAGGAAGCCCCAAAGGTGAAGGCACTGGGAATGCACAACCTCCTGTTTTCCCTGGCTGGGGACCAGGGGCATCAAGGACTAAAGCAGAGCACAAACTCTAATCTGCTGTGGGAGCAGTAAGTAAAACAAGCCTCCTTCTTCATGTCCTAAAGCACCTTCTGTGTCCCCACACAACATCCAGGGGATCAGCTCTCCCAGTGAACAGGCAGGGGAGTCAGGGCCCTGTTTTACTGGCCCAGCTCGAGAGGAGCCTCAAGTCACAGAGCTGCCCCAAAAGGCTGAAGGTATTTCACCTCCAGGGCACAGACTGTGATTACATTTCCATTTCCAAACTCCTTTCTCTTGAGGAGATGTACAACATTCTCCTCTTTGGAAGCTCTGAGGCTTTGCAGTCCCTCCAGGACAGCTCCCAGAACCCCTGAAGTTGTACCAGAACATGAGGAGCCCCAGGAGCCTGGGGGTGCCATCCCATGGGCAGCCTGTCTGCTCAGGAACTCACAACCCCCAACTGCAGCAGTCTGCAACCAGCATTATTCACAGCAGAACATTTAAATTCAAGTTTCTGGCACGGAGACAGCATCTCAGAGGTAACACATCAACCTGGCCCACGCAGCAGCCAAGGGAGAAGGGAAGGAGACAGACTGCACTGGGAGGTGACAGGTCTGAGCACCCACCACGGGAATCCAGCAGGATCTCCACAACTGCCAAGGTGCCAGCTCTGTAAGGACAGATGTCCTTGTGCAAGGTGACACCTTCCAATCCTTTCTGTGCCAAGAGGAAGAGGGGCAGCACTGACCACCTTCCAGTGGGCACAGCACCCCTGTCCCTGGTGATCCCAGCCTTCCTCCCAAGGCTGCTTGCTCCAAGAGGCTGAACCACTTCAGTTGCACACACAGAGCTCACAGTGCCATTTCCACTCCTCTCAGCTCATCAATCTTCGCCTGTGTCTGTTTTTTCTGAACACAGACTTTATAAGCTGAACAAACTTTATGGAACAGTTATTCCAAGGCAGGCGGAACCTGGAAACTGGAGGCCTGGCCACAGCCAGGCTCTGCAGGCTCCAACACTCACTCAGGGCAGGTTTAGTTTTCACACTTCAGAACGAGCTCCTCTTACTGCCCTGCTCCCTCTGCAAAGGCCCCTGATTTATTTACCTTATCCCCAAGACCCTTCACCTTCTGATCAACAGTTGTGAACACAGGACTGAACCCTTCCACCCTGCCCAGCTCAGAGCACACCCCACCACCCATCCCTTGCTTCTCCACTGCAAAGGGTCTTGGTAGCAGATTGCCAAAAATAGAGGGGGGTTTGAGCATCAACTCAGGAGTCTTTGGAACCCAACCCACATTTTGGTAGAGGCACCAGAGAAGCTTCCCTCAAGCTGGGATACCACTCAACCACCCCCTGACTCAGCTCCAGCCATTCCCTTGAGTCCTGTCACCGTCACAGTGTGAAGAGATCAGTACCTGTCCCCCTTCTGCCCCTCATGAGGATGCTGAAGACCACACACACTTGAAACAAGACCAGCAGCTCACAAACAGATCCTTTGGGCTGAGAGCCCGTTTTCCAAGCAAAACTGGAGGTCCTGGGTCAGGCCAGGCCCTTCCATGGCAAGTGACCCAGAGTGTGAGCGAGCACACCTCCTGCTGCCCAGGGCGAGGCCAGGAACATACCTTGGAAATGAGCTCATCGTGGTTGGCAAGATGAGCCCTGCAGTGGATGCAGCTGTAGGTCCTGTGGCACGAAGGCAGGTACGCCTGGAAAGTCTTGGACCTTGTCATCTTCACCATTGGAGCCACGGAGCGCTGGGTGAGGTCGGGGGTGGCCCAGGAGGCAGAGCCGCAGGACGGGTCGCAGGGGAAGCAGCGGAAGACGCAGGTAAAGGCCGTGGTTTGGCAGGGTGGGCGTGGGGCAGGCTCCGCACGCAGGGGACGCTCCACGGGAACACACGGCCACGGCACCGGGCACTGCACACACACCTGGGCTTGGCAAAGAACGGAGACACCAACTCAGCCCCCAGGGGTTCAGGCAGGGGTGGGAGCAGCCAGGAGTGGGGGCTGGGTCAGAGCAGGGGCACACAGAGCCATCCACAGCTTGGCACTGCTGCCCGTCCTCACCTCCCCCTGCTACCCTTATCTGCCATCTTCCTGTCGCTCCACACTGCCAGCTCCAGTCCTGCTTCCAGCACTTAATGGGCTTGGAAATGACTACAGAGGTGCTGAGATGACTTTTGTCAAGCTTGGTCTCCCCAAGACCTCTGGGAACCGCACACACCAAGCCCCAGCTCGTGACAAAGCCAGCCAGAGGGAAGGCAGGGCCCAGAGCCAGCCCTGCCAGCTGCTGTCCTGGGTCACCCACTGAGGGGACACCCCAGAAGCCCATGGGAAAACTGGGAGCTGGACCTGGGATTTCTCAGCCACCAGGTAAGTACATGAGTCACCCAACCAGTTTTATTCTCCATTCTGCCCCAGTTTCCACAGGGGAAGTGGAGGATTCCTTCATTACACTCTCCTTCAGAGCTCCCTGAAAGCTCTGAAGGCAGAAGCTACTCCATGAACTGCACTCCAGCACTTTATTTTTTTTATCTGAATATCTGACAGCCATCAAAGCAAGGCACAGCCTCTGCAGACTATTCCTGATAGGAGGAGACAGTTAAACACCCTATTCAGGATGGAAACACCATTTTCCAATGCGACATCATCTGACAGCACCTGCAAGGCAGCTCAAGTCTGGGCCTCTTTTTGCTGGCAGGAATCAGTTTTTCAGATTCCACACCTGTAAGCTACAAATGTTCCTTCTGAGGATGGAAGAGGCCTAAAGGAGGCAGGTCCCCTCCCTGATCCATGGCGTGCATGCACGCTCCACAAATCAATCATGAACTCTGCCTGCTCCTCCCAGGAGGATTTTCCTTTCCATAAAACATGTGATTCTGCTCAGATTCTGAGCCTGCACTTTGTACATCAAATACTGGAACAGCACCAGCTACTCCAGTACCACCACCACCCATCCCCAAAATGAGAATACCAAGGAATAATAACCCCTCACCTGACATGCAATGGGAATTCCTGAAGTGGACAAGGCACTTGGAATATTTATGGAACCCCCTGTCTTCAGCACTTCTCCCAAGTCTTCTTGGCATGGTTGAAAAAGCAGATTCAAGGTATTCAAGCTGCTTTAGTGCTCCTGGAAGCATGAACCTACAGCCAGCTGGACAATCCCAAAAGCCAGGCACATTCCCTGTAGCTCATCCCACCCCTGCCATGGACAGGGACACCTTCTACTAGTCCAGGTTGCTCCAAGCCCTGTCCAACTTGGCCTTGGACACTTCCAGGGATCCAGGGGCAGCCACAGCTTCTCTGCCCACCCTCACAGGGAAGGCTTCCTTCCCAATATCCCATCCATCCCTGCCCTCTGGCAGTGGGAAGCCATTCCCCTTGTCTTGCCACTCCATGCTTCCCACCTCCCTTCAGGCACTGGAGGGACCACGACCATGCCTGGTGCTCAACAGGAGGGTGACACCAGGATGACAACAGAATACCCATTTTAATCCTTTTTTTCCCCTGAAATATTTTATTTCTGCTCTCCAGGAGGCAGGTCCCTCACAGTCAAATGGGAAAAGAAGAGGCTTACTCATCCATGAAACTGCTGATAAATCATATCTATCATGATCACAACAGTCAGCACTTCCACAGCAGTTTTCATTCTTCAAGCTCTTTGCAAACACCAACTAATCAGATTAACCTTTTCCAATTAGAGCCCTGGCTTTGCAGGACCTGACACAGGAGGGTTCACCTCCCAGCCTGGTTTCTGAATGAGAAAACAGAGTCTAAACCTCAGACTGGACTGATTTGTGCAAGCCCCTCTCTCCTTTGCTTCAGGATGGATCACTAAGTGCACCAACACCCAGTTTCACCACTTCTCTCACACAGTGCCATGCCAAACGTCCCTTTCCTGACCAGCTGGAGAACCCACAGGCACCCCCAGAGCCCACTGGAGACGGAGATGAATGCCAGGCAGCACAACACAAGAGCAATCCCTTAATTTGCTGTTTGCTGACCCCTCTGTCCAGGCCTGCCAAGCATCACTGCCCCAGAACAATGAGTACAGCAGGAAATCCTGCAGCTGCACTTGTCTGACAGAGATGAACACACACAGAATTATCTGCTGCACGCAGCCTTCTGCAAGAGCATTGCAGGAGCATTCATTTGTTTGACCTCATAACACACTTAATGTCAGCAAAAACATTTGACCTTTCAGAAGCAGAGGGAAAAAAATTAGATGATACGGGAGCACAGCCTGAGAAGGGCTGCAGTTCCTGTGCTCAGGAGCCAAACTTCATCTCTCAGCCCGAGGCAGGGCAGAGAATAGATGTGTGAGACAGGATCTCGTGGGAAACATAGCTAAGGAAATGCCTTGAATAAAAACTCTGGGTAAACTCATCTGTGGTGACCATAATTTATAAAGCATTACCTTGCAAAGACTCAGTTTGATCACCTGTGCATTATCTGCCAACAGCTCTGCCCTCATCACAGTATGGGAGAGGAGGGACAAACAACAGGAAAAGCATTCTTGCACAGCCAGCAGCTTGTAAGGACCCATTCCTGTCTTAACTATCACCTTGAAATGTATCCAGGAGTATCTGTGGCTCCCAGCAATGCAAAAACCGACCTCCTGGAATTTTTCTGTCCTAGTGATAAACGCACTTGAATTAAAACACAATTAGCAGCTAATGGTGCATTTGTTCTGCTGCAGAACAAAGGCATGAGGATGAATTTAGGATGTGCCTCTGGTTTTTAGAATGGTGAGTTAACCCTCATCGGCACCTCTAACAGTGGGTATTATGGGAGTCACTTCACTCACCTAAAAACAAACCAAAAGAGCTTTGATTACTTTCCCCTCAGCCCAACTTTCTGTGCCTATTAATTAGTTCACAACAAGTCAGAAAACTGGTTTAGACAAAAGGAAGGAATTGTGAAGAAAAGGTTTCAACATCATTGATTGTGGTTATCAGGGAGAGGATCAGCTGAATGTTCTGCTTTTGTGCACCAGGCATGGTGGGGCTGCTCTGCCTCATCCTGCTGAGTTTGAAGCTCCAGGAAGGGAAAATCATGACACACATTTCGCCATTCAGGCAATTTTGGTTCAGAATTCTCCCTCCACCTGTGGGTGTCCAACACCCACTTTGCACACGAAGCTGTCAGCAACTCAGGAAACACAGAGAAGGAGAAAGTCTGTGCCAAACACTTGCTAGACGAGGCCACTGCGTGTACAAGTCCATATGTCACACGGCAGAGACCAAAACCACACTCAAGTCTCATTTTGAATAAAACCCATTTGCAACGAGGCTCAGATGTAAATGTTCCTGTTCACTGTGGCAGGACAAACAACAGCTTTGTTGGGGCTGAGGGCTTGGTTCATGGATTGTTTGATTTTTGAGATAAACTTCAGTCTGTGAAATACTTACTGGATTATACCCAGTGCCACAGAAAGCTGCCTGTAACAGCTCTGAAATAATCCATCCACTGGGAAACCCAACCTTTCTTCTCTGTCTCTCCTCATTAATACAGAAAGAGCTGGAGATGTGCATTCCTTGCACAAAATGAATTGGGTTTGGAGAGTTTCCTGTGTCTGCAAGGTCCCAAACTGGGGCTGCCTGTGTTGTTCCAGGGTCTGAGCAGGATTCTAAAAGAAACCTCCAGGGAAATACACTCCCTTACCAGGGTTTGCTTGACAAAACCTGCCTTGCCATTACTCAGTGCCCTGCATTCTGAATTTAAACATGGAACACAAGGGGAAAGCCAAGAAAGGAGTTTAAACAGCAGATGGATGAACACAATGTGCTTTACTCCTTGGGTGTCAGGTGTCTGAAATGCACCCATTTCAAACACTCACTAAGGTGACACAAAGCAGCTCAGCAGCACCAGCAACACCCATGAGTGTCCTTCTCTAACACCCTGGGCTCCTTCAGCTCCTCCTCCAAACCCTGGGAACAGGAAAATGACACGAGAAATGGTGGAAGGCAGACAGGAACCCTCTGCATTTACTGTTATCAGATGCATGGACACAATTACAACACAAATAATAGCACGGAGCAGGTTCCTCCCTCAGACTTCCCTCAACAAGGAACTCATTTGATCTTCTTTGTTCCTCTGGGGATTTCCTAGCAAGTCACTTCATCTCTGCAGGCCTGGGGTCTGTCTTGCACACGCTGGAGACAACAACATCCTGCACCACGGGGGAAAGGAGAGATGGAAAAAGGTGGTACCAGTGGCAAACAACATTCCAAACCCTTTCCAGGAGACCACTAGAGGGCCTCAAGAAGAGCAGCAGCAGGAGGCAATCCCAGAGGGAATCCAGGAGGGGCAGGATGCCAAGGCCCTGCACCTGCTCCACATCCCCCAGTGCTGCCCTGTCCTGCCCACAGCCAGCAAACCCAGCTGAACCAGCCCGGGGTTACATTAATCACATCTGAAAGGCTGCATGGGGGGTATTTCCTTTTTTTCACATCATTAATATGGCACCTTGAGGTCTCTCACAACTCTTCTCATCAAAAAGGGACACAGCACCCCACAACAAACCCCCTGGTCTCTCTCTGATGGAGACACTTCCTAGAAAGATCACACTCAAAGGACAAAAGTGAGTTGAAACTTCCAAGGAATAAAGAGCCAATTTTAAAACTCACTTTGGGTTAAAATTTTGTTCAAGTCTGGCTTTGTCCCTGCACACACTATTAATCCATTTAAATCCATTAAACTTATTAAAAAAAAAGTAATTTTAATTTTTTTTTTTGAAAAAAGGTCCTTTACATAGCTGATTTCCTTTCTGTCGATTTGGAGACTAAATCAAATTTGAAAGTTTCACTTATTATTTGTTAATAACACCTACACCAGCAAGTCCAGAAAACTCCTGCACTCCAAGCAAAACCTTTCTTGGATGAATTACAGCACTCAGAGAGCTGGTAAGGGAAGGGACAGGTTAAAGTA
The DNA here is from genome assembly GCA_013396655.1 of Campylorhamphus procurvoides. Classification (NCBI taxonomy): domain Eukaryota; kingdom Metazoa; phylum Chordata; class Aves; order Passeriformes; family Dendrocolaptidae; genus Campylorhamphus; species Campylorhamphus procurvoides. The sequence goes on from WBMV01000526.1 coordinate 101,941, forward strand.
ATCAGTGAAGATGGGGCAGAGATGCTTCTTTCTGGCTCCTGACTCCTGGGACCATGAGAACTCTGAGTTTATTTACAGCTCTAAGGCTGGACTTGGACCCCTCAGTGCCAGACCTGCTCACTCACCTCCCCCTGAGGTTCAGAGCAGAGCACCCTGCCCAAAGCAATCCACTCAGCACTGGGAAGCAGGGAAGGGAAAGAATTCTGGAAATTTTCATCAAATTCTTTCCAATTTCATCTCAAAAGGCACAGGGCAGCCAGGCCAGGCCCCACCTCACAGGCCTGGCTTCACCATTTATTACCTTTTCCAGGCCTGTCTCCGAAACCACAGGAAAGCTGCGGTCTCTGCCGAGGAATGAGTGACACCTCTGGCTGAATTCCCTTCCCACTCAGCAGGGGTTGCCTGGCAGCAATATCTTTGCAATGCAGAAGAGCCTGGCTGCTGATAAGGAGCAGCAGGGCCGATTAGAGCTGCCCCCCTCCAGAGCCAGCCCCTCTGTCCAGGGCTGAGCTGGAACCAGGCAGCACCTCCTTCTGCTCCTACCAGCAAATCCCACAAATAAAAACTGCAAGCTGGACTAATTTAACACACAAGTGACTCCATTTCCTCCTGCACGTTTGGCAGAACTGGTGGCAGCCCTGCCCCAGCCCAGCACACACGGTGCACTCCAGTGAGGAACAGCAGGGGCTCAGCACACTGGAACAAGCAGCTCCTGAGCTGCAGAAAGCCCCACGTTCAAGGTGATGGCCCCATTTGGAGCCCCAGACCCAGGACTTTGCCACTATTCCCCAGATACAGACTGTCCCAAGTGAAACAAGACCCTCACCTTGCTATTCCAGCACCAACCCGAACTGAAGGCACCAGGGAAAAGCTCTTCCCATTCACTGACAGAATGAAAACACTCTTTATCCTCCCAACTTCTCATCTTGATTTGTTTTAATTGCAGAACAGTCAGGTTGTTCAAATAATCTCCTATCATTACAATTTTTTGGTGCTCCTTAGATGGCTCCATTATCTTCCTTTCTGGCAAATGTAGGAATGAGTAGGATTCAATTAATTGGGTCTGCTGGATGGATCATCTGTTTCCCTGATAAAAGCTGGGCACTGACAGGGAACACTGTGAGCACATTTATCTACTCCAAGGTTCCTTCCAATATCCTCAAAGGCATTAAAGAAGGATCTGCCACAGCTGCCTGGCATGACTTATGATCTGCAAGCTGCCCTTGTTGAAGCCTGGAAGTTCTCACCTGCTCAGAGGTTCTTCCCAGGAGCACCTTTTACCTGGCCTTGCTCTGCCCAGAAACTCATCTGTTACAGGACACACAGGGATTTTATTTTCTGCTCTGGTCCATCTCACTCTTTTCTGAGGAATGCTGAGGAGAAGGTGGTGAATTCTGACCCTTCTCTGCCAGAAACACCTTTTTATGCAGCACTTACTGCATTAGCAAGGGCCAAACTTCCCGTGGCAGCTGAGCCACCACCCCTGTCGCTCTCATTTTGCACCACTGTGTGTCAAGGGGGCAAAGTCAGGTGAGGATTTAGAGCCTGAATCTTCACATGACAGACACTGTATACCTGAATCAGCTTAAGAAGCTCAAGTCAGCTGTTACCTTGCCAGTTTGGGTCATTAGTTCCTCCTGGATATCCTCTCCAGCCTGCATGTTACTGCCAAGGTCCACGCACTGCCTCACCCCTCACAGTCCTGGGCCTCCTGACCACTGTTTGAGATGGGAGTTCCTGGGATTCTCATTAAGATTTCTTATTTCCTCACAGTTAATAATTAACTCCATCTCTTTCTGTGGTGCTGGACAATCTGGTTTTAGTACCATCTTGCTCGAGCCATCCTTTAGCAATTTTTCATCAGTGAAACCTCCACCTTCCAGAGCTCTGAAGTGCCCAGGTCACACCACAGCTTTGTCCTCATGGTGCAGTGAGTGCCAGTGTGAAACAGGAGAAGGGAGAGAGCTCTGACACCACTCTGCCTTCCCTCTCAGCACACCAAAAAGTCCTCTGAAGGGCAAATTCAAAGCATCTCCAGCTTTTAAAATTTCAAGTTACTTTTTTGAGCCTTTGCTCGACTTTGCAGGACTTTGGTTCTGTACAAGTCACAGTGGCAGTGAAAAAAAGAGTGAAAACCCAACATATTTCTGTGAGTCAGCAGAACACCACACATTTTAATATTCCATACAACACCTGAGCAGGTGTAAAACAACTGATCTCTGGCTGGATGTGTGAGGAGACAGGAAGGCAGCTCCTACAGACTGCATTCTCCAGTGACTCACAGTGCCAGGCACTATCATTTGTTAAAGCAAGAGTGAAGCAGGGATAATAGCTATTTACTAAAAACAGAGGAACGTGATTAGCTTTAATTAGCATTGTCAAGTGACTTGAGATTGTCAGGTACAAGATGTGGGAGAACTAAGTCTCATTAATTATGTTATTTCCTGCAGCCTTAAGTGGCTTGGCCAGTCCAGTGACGCTTCTGGAGCCGAAGCTGCTCCCCAAGTCCAGCACATCCCACACGAGCAGGGGCAACACTCCCAGACAGGCCCTGGCCATTGAGGAAAGGGTCCCAGAGGAGAAGAATCAACAACAATCAGAGCAAGACAGCCACCAGCCCTGATAAATGGGGACAAAAAGGCAAAATGACATGGCAGAAAACAGCCTTGCAGAGAACCAACTGCCAAACTGAGGAGGATGAAGAGCAGGGACCAGTGGGGACAACAGGGAATGGGATCCAGGACACAGCATTCCTGGAAAACTATTTTTATTCCCCTAAAAAGTTCAACTATAAAATGTCTTTGTTTTGGGAAACAGATCATCAATGAGCACCACACCACCAACACACACAAGATTTACCAGCTAAAAACCTGTTCTGAGGAGCTCAAAAATCCCTGAGACAGAACAGTCCATCTCTTCCATGCACTTCCCCAGGCTTCTGGCAGGCAAAGCAAACCTGTCCTTACCTGTAAGTCACTGTGATTAGATCTGGAAGACAACACCTTCAAATAAACAGGCATGGAAAAGGGGGAACATCCTGAAGGACCAGCTCATGGGTCTCTTTCAAGGAGGGGAAAAGGGAAGCTGTGCATTCTGATTCCAATGTGATAAACAGACCCTGCTACCCCATCCTGCCTTGGACATCCCAACCAGCTCCAAAGCAGCCAAGAGAACTGAGCCCTCAATTCCTGCACTCCAGACTCCACCCTGTGACCCCTCCTGAACTCCCAGCACTCCACAGCTGACCTCAAATGGAGACTCTGCTTGAGCCCAAGCAAACAAAGCTCTGCCAATTAAAGACCAAAGCCCAAGGAAAGCCTGGCTTTATTGGTGTCTCTTCAAGAGGCTTCCACACACGTGGCGATGCAAGAACACAAAATAAATGGTTTTTACTCCTCTGCAATCCTGGCAATGCTTTTGTAGTACCACAGCAGATCAAGGAGCTCCCACTTTCTAAACTGCCAGCCAGGACCCACACCAGAGTGACCAGTTCCTTAATTAAATTCTCCCTCTGCAACAGGTATTCAATCCGTGAGTCAAGGAGCCTTTGAGGGAATGTGGATTTACAGGTAGGATTATTGTCTTCCTCAACACAACCCTGACTCAACTACACACACCAGGCAGCAAGGAAAGGAAATCACTCATTCAAAATCCAGGGATCCAGAGGACAGGAGGGAGCCCAAGGCCCAGCACAGTTTTACCAGTTATTCCAATCCTGGCACTGTGAAAGAGACACCTGCAAATAAAGCTAAAATAATAAATAAATAAGAGAAGCACTTGACATCTTCATCAGATGAAAACAACGTCTCTGCCCTCCCCAGAGCATTCCCAACCTCAGCTTCAAAGCACAACGCTCACATGTACATGGTCTTTCAGCAGGGAACAAGAATTAGGGATCCAGGCAGAACAGGAGAACATCTTAATTCCCTATTCCAGCATTACACAGCAAACGATGTTTACAAAGAACCCGAGGCGTGGATCCAACACCACGAGATCTTAGAGAAAATCAGTGGGAGTGCTCTGCAAGAATGAAGTCACAAAACACATCCTCTCCAGGCAGAATCCTCTCACGGATTACAAGTCAAGCTGCCTCGGTATCTGCTTGTTTACAGCGCTCCGACTCGGCCCAGGCCTCTCTGCAGTGCCCAGCATAAGCTTTAAGGAACTGTAAACGCATTAGGAGCAAATCCCTGTGCGGGGCAGGGAGGAAGGGCAGGGCAGGTGCTGTGCTTGTCCCTCCCAAGCACTACAAGCAGGAAAAGGGGCTGGCAGGCCTGGCAGACCTTCCCTGGGCTGTACCCACAGACACAGCAAGGAGTGGGCAGGTTCACCCCAGCCGCCTGCAGGGCGAGGAGATAAGCAGTCCACTTCTTTGTATTTTTAATCCCTTTTTTCCTACCCCGTTCAAATCGCCTTTTAGAGCGGCACATTTCAAACCATCCTGGCTTCACAAACCCGCAGCTTCACCCCAGGGCTGCCTCTGCCATCCCAAAATCCCCTGGCTTTTAGGGATACAGCCCAAGGGTTCCCACGTGGAGGCACAAGCCCCTGGCCCTGCCACCTTCTGCCCCGGTGCCCAGCAGAGCTCTCTGCACCAGAGGAAGGCTCAGCACCCTCCTGCAGAGGGGACAGCACCCCTAATCCAGCCCAGCCACCCGTGTTTGGGTGCTGCCGCTGCCTGTGCCCTGCCAGGGGCTAATGCCGATGCCACCACCCGCCCTGGCATGATGTCACCGGGCAGGGCCGGTCTCCAGGGGCTGCCGGAGTGTTGGTAAATAAATACAGACCTGCTGGAGCTGGGGCTGAGGTGCTGGAGTGTTGGTAAATAAATACAGAGCTGCTGGAGCTGGGGCTGCCGGACACGGGGCAGGAGGAGCCCTGCACGGGGAGGAGATGCTGCACCTCCTGGGGGTCCCGCCGAGGGGTTACTGTGGGGTTACTGAGGGGTTATTGTGGGGTTACTGCGGGGATATGGGGAGAGGGGCGGCGAGGAAGGACCATCCCTGGGAGGAACAACCAGCTCTGTGAGGAGGGACCATCCCTACCCCCTCCTGTCCATCCCCGCAAGGAAGGGCCATCCCTGGGAAGCACAACCATCCCTGCGAGGAGGAACCATCCCTCGAACAACCATCCCTCTCCCTCCCGTCCATCCCCCGCCCGGGGAGCACCAACCCTCTCCCCCCACCCAACCC